>NW_010729279.1:921832-947106 GCF_000365185.1 Nelumbo nucifera | reverse complement strand
TCCGCAACCTTTATGGCGTCCATTAGATGGATCCTACCATTCTTTCACTATAGATCTAGGGGCATACTGATGCCGACGGTAGCTCACTATAGATCTAGGGGCATACTGATGCCGTTTTCCAGTCGGATCCAGATGATAGAAAGTCTACATTTGGGTATGTTTTCACAATAGGATTTGTGCTGTTTGCTGGAAAAGCAACAAATAGGGGTCCACGACAGACTCCACAACCGAAGCCGAATACATTGCCGCAAGTGAAGCTGCCAAGGAAGTCATGTGGATGAAAAAGTTCATTCACGAATTGGGATTAGTTTCATCCAGCACATCACCCATTCCGTTGTTGTGTAACAACAATGGAGCCATCGCTCATGCTAAGGAGCCTCGAGCCCACTCGAAGTCTAAGCACATCGAGAGGAAGTACCACGTACTGCGGGAGATTGTTGGTAGAGGGGACGTCCTGATTCAGAGGGTAGCATCAACAGAGAATGTGGCAGACTCATTGATTGACTAAGCCACTGACACAGAAAGTGTTTCAGAAACATGTGGAAAGTATGGGACTCTGGCTTATACCAGAATGGACCTAAGTGTAAGTGGGAGATGTTAGACAGTTGTATGCCCTTAGCTCCAATCAGTTTGATGTACTTATGACATTTATTGTAAATGAATAAATTGCATAATTGATTCATGTTTTTGTGGTGTGTTTCTTTGTAATACCCTTAAACTGGACATTTAATGAGACTCGTGTTAGTTTAGAATGTTCACAGCTGTTGGATAAGTTTGGGGAGATTTATCCTACTAAGGTTGACACTGATGTGCCGCCAAGTGTTGGGGTGGCTTGTCTCAGCTGCTAGGGTGAGACCCAAAGCACATGCAATGTAGGTTTACTTGAAACCCTGAACCGGACCAAATTTCCAGTATTGCCCTAGACCTTGGAGATTAGTGGGCAAAACTAGATAGTTACACCTGACCCCTTGATTCGATTATGATACTGCACTAGGTGTCGGATTGGGCTGTCTTTGATATGCCAATCAGTGAGATCCTTAGAGGGGGTCAAAACCTGGGTATGTTGGGACAGTCCGAGAATTCATCTAAGTGGGTGATCATAGTGACAGGATTAGCCCTTTTGTCGGACAAAGGTAATGATCGGTGGTGCACTCTCTCTGATGGAAACCAAGACTACCGGCAACCGATTTCAATCGTTGAAATTTGTTTTGCAAAATATATTTTATATACAGACATAAATATATATATTACGGATTCAAATTATTTGCAAAAGGTTTTAATTCCCGGGATCCATGTGAGTTGAGAGTGTAAAACTGTTCCTTGCAGCCGAGGGAGAGGTCCTCTCTTGTCAGGCAGTGTTTGATCATTATGGGCTGAGAGGTTAAGTGTAAGACCATTGAGGGTAATACCTGATGGGCTAATCTTGCATTATCCACTCAGAGGTTAAGTGTTTGATCATTATGGGCTTGGCCCAGGGACCACTTAGTGTAAGTGCTAGGTCCATAGAGTCCATGTGATGGGCTTAGGGGGGGTTCACTGGGCTTTCAGTGAATTCGACTAGGCCTTGTAACAATGGCTGGGCCGAACCGTTGTGGCTGATGTGTAGATCATTGCTTGGGTCCCACGCCATACAAGGAAGCCCAACTGGACAGCAGTTTGGAAGGCTAAGTGAGCACATATACTTATTGGGCCTAAAGCCCATTTCGTACTGGACTGATTTGATCAGTTAAATAAAGGGGCGAATCTGAGATTGATTAGAAGATAGGATAGGGTCTTACTTTATCCACTCAGAGAGTCCAAATCTGAATACAGATTCAGATCTATAAACCTCTAGATAAGATTAGGAGAGGGCTGATCTAATCTACAGATAAGATAAGGGTTTATCCTTATCTCTTAAAGGGAATTCAGATCCAAATATGATTTGGATCAACAACTCCTAATGGGATTAGGAGTTGATCCCTTTAAGGTTATAAAAGGAGAAGGGGGCGGTAGCCTTTAGAAGATCATCACATTCAAATCAGTGAGAGAACATAGCACCCAGTGAGACTGAGTTATTTTCTCCTTGCCGTTTCCTTCCTGCAACCGCCATTACTGCCAGTTCGATTTCCTCTTTCAAGCCGAAACGATCAAGATTGGATCTTGATATCAACCTTTGGAGAAAGGCTGATATGAAGTTGTGGTCATAGCCTCCAGCGAATTCTTGTGAAGGATTCGGTTCGTTGGATGAACATTGCCGACTCTGCTCCATTCTACACTGCACCATCTTCAGTGGGAGCAATTTTTGGTTCCTTCCTTGGGCGTGAACACCTCCATTGGGAGATACTGTTTCTCCGTATCAGGTATATCCCTCTCTTGCTTCTGGTTTCAGATCTACTTTGGTTTATGGTTCAAGATTGATCCTTGAAAATGCAAATTTTCTAAAACAGGGAATGTGATTCCCAGATTAGGGGAGGGGAAATTTTTGAAATTTCGCCCAACCTACCTGCAGGGTTTGGCCATCCATATGATGGATCTCTAATCCCTTCAAACACCACTTCAGAAGCGGTTTCTGTCTCTCCCATCTTTCTTCCCGTGAGCGTCTCAAAGGTGGTTTTCTAGGCATTCTTTCCCCTTTCGGGGTTTTCTTGATAGGAATGGAACAACGTCGGAGAAATAGAGGTTTGATTAGGAGGAAAAAAAAAGTGCACGTGAAGGTGAAGGAATGTAATAGGATTTCGGAGACAGAGATGATGGGGATGATGAGGTGGGGTGCATGGAAGGAGCTCCTCCTCGGAGGTGCCGTTCTTAGACACGGGACCTGATGAAGGGTGATTTGGCCCGACCTAGTAAAAAGGGGACACGTGGACGTGACCTGACTAAGAGATGACAGCTTAGCCTGACATGACTTGTTCGCAACAGTTGGGTCGAACACCCAACCACCTCGACACAGGGTCACTTCGGGACAAGGTCTCCTCGGAACAAGGTCACCTCGGGACAAAGCCACTTCGGCCCCAAGGCACTTCGGCATTCAGTCCAGTTCGGAACTAAAAAGTATCAGCTCGGGATACCGACCCAGACCACTACGTGATGATCCCGAAAATCTCTCCAACAGACCCCAAACCTCGCGGGATCACGCCGCATAACGGCAAGCCTTATCTCCTCCCCGCCCGGTTCGGGAGGAATTGATAAGGTTTATCAGTTTATAGCGTTATCTCCCAATTAAAGCAGAAACGGATCCCATCGTGACGGAGGTCACGGAACTGATCCGCAAGACCCGCGAGGACTCAACTATGTGATTTTTCTGCTCTCTAGCTCTCTACATTCTCAAAGCTCTTCAGGTCACACCAAATTACTAACTTAAGCATCGTAGCGACCTCGCCGGGTTAGCCACCCCGAGTTCTCTGATCTTGTTTTGCAGATTTACCTAGTTCACCGTCTGACTGGAAGCCAAATCACCCTCCAGCTGGGAGCAATCAGATCGTGCTACATCAATTAGCGTCGTCTGTGGGAAGACGATCAAAAAGCCTTCTTCACAATTAACAGATTTCATCTGAAATCAATGGCATCTTCCAGTCACGCCGGATATAGCAGTGAAATGAACGTCTCTGGGGGGCAACCTCAGTTTCCATCAGTGTGCATTGGTTAGTTCACCATACCGCCTACTATGGCTAGGGTCCCAACACTGACCGTGCTACAAAACGCTACACAGGTGAACGCCCCGCTCCCTCTAGTGGTGGGCGCAACCTTTGCTTAACCGTCTGTGGTTCCCCCCGGAGTCGGGCAATCCCAGTTCGACGACCTGTTACATTGCATGTGGGCCATTTAGGTCCAAATGCAGTAGGTCTGAAAGTTCCAGTACTACCAGCAGCAGTTCCTTCCACTGCTGCAAAGCCAGTAGCTGGTTCCACCCCGACACCCAACAACTCAGCAGAACCGACCTCGCGTGCAACACATCCCTCGATCTCCCCACCGAGGTGAGGAGACTTCCTAGGTCCCACTTCATCTCGGGAGCCAAGTCTCACCTCATGGCAGGAGAGACGGACAAATCACCCTGCCTGCTTCACAAGGCAACATCGGAAATAGGTCCGGGGACACTTAGCCCAACAGGGCCATTCTTCCTCGGCGTTCGCATCAAGAAGGCGGATCGCTCGCAGGTAACCGGTTTGTGGTTCTGGCCACGAACTCAAGGCAAGGTCCTTCCATCCCCGACAGCCAGCCCCAAGATCCCACAAGGAACCAAGAGCTACCTCACGACAGAATAGTACCAGATCATACCGAGGTTAGTAGTACCAATGCAGAGCCCATGAAGAAGCAATAGCGAAGGCATCGCAAGGCACGCTGAACTTCAGTTTAGAACAGCCGGCTCGCAAGACCGAACCAACAGGAACATGTGAAAAAGGTAATGAGGAGGTGAGCTCGGTAGCCACAAAGACTGCTCCTCTACTCTCCGAGTCATCCCCTCTCTCTTCCGAGCTCTTGGCGACCTCGATGCCCAAGGACTTCAAGATGCCTCCCCTGGATAAGTATGACGGGTCCTTTGTTCCTAATGATCACGTGGACTCCTTCCAGTCCCAGATGCACCTAGCTGGGGCTGATGAGTCCTGCATGTGCGTAGCTTTCTCCACCACATTCAAAGGAGTAGCTCGCACATGGTATCGGAACCTCGCGACAGGGTCAATCAAGAGTTGGGCATAGTTCGTGGAGTTATTCACCTCGCACTTCATCACCAGCAAGAAGTGTCCAAGGTCCCAAGAGAGTCTCTTTAAAGTAGTTCAAAGAGAAGGGGAGTCCATTAGAAGCTACATCAAGCGCTTCAATGACACCTACCTGTAGATCCCCGACCTAGACCTAATGGTGAGACTCACGGTGGCCCAAAAGGGCATAACTCATAGGGAATTCAAGTGGCATGTGGTGGCTAACAAGCCTAAAGACATCACAAAATTCCTCAAGCTCGCCGACCAGTTCATCAGAACCGAGGAAGAGATGAACCCGAAAACTGACAATCCAGCTGAGAAAAGAAAAAGAGACGGTGACAATACCGATAACGACAATCATAAGAGAAGAAAGAGCAAGTCTCCGAGTAGGGAAGGAAATAAATTTGGGAGCCGGTCTCTTTCGCGATCTCACATGTCAGGTCAGCACTCCAGAACCCAACCTGTTGAAAGAACGAGTTACACACTCCTCAATGCTAAGCGAGGTGAAATCCTGATGGCCATCAAAGACTCCTCCTTTGTCAAGTGACCACCTAGGTTGAGGGGAGATCCTGCAACCAGGAACCGGAACGCCTACTATCACTTTCACAGAGACCATGGGCATAGTATAGAGAACTGTAGAAACCTCCGCGACGAAATAGAAGAGCTCATCCACCGCAGGCATTTGAAGAACTTCATACAGCGTGAAGGAAGAATCCAGGAAGACCACCAACCAAACTGGTAGGGGGACCAGAGAAAGAATGCCCCCGAGTCCAGGAGTAGACAGAGTGAGTAGCCGCCACGACAGTTGCTCGAGGAAAGGCCGATCCGCAGAGTAATCAATATGATTATTGGCGGGTCAATCGTCACGGGGTGCACTTTGGCAGCAGGTTGAATTCAGTCTGTGAACTAGAAAATGAGGAGCAGAACCCGCCAAAGCGACCTCGAATTGAAGAGTCGATTTATTTCACGGAGGATGATGCACGCGGGATCCAGTATCCTCACGACGATGCCCTGGTGATAAAGCTAAGGCTCAACGACTTCGAAGTCTAGCGCGTCCTAGTGAACTCAGGTATCTCAGCCGACATACTGTTCAAAGACATCTTCGACAAGCTCTAGCTCTAGGAAAGCAACCTAAAGCCGATGGATGCCCCCTGGTAGGCTTCAACGGCGAGGAAGTCAGACCCTTAGGACGAGTTTCAGTACCTGTGGACGTCGGCACATGGCCGAACATAGTGAGGTTCGAGCACACGTTTCTGGTAGTCGCAACCCCATCTCCCAACAATACCATAGTAGGTCGACCCATTACGCACGCCCTACGTGCGGTAGTATCCACCTACTACTTGGCAATGAAGTTCCCTACGGACTATGGAGTAGGGGTTGCGCGAGGAGATCAGCTCGAATCTCGCAAATGCTACATTGTCGCCCTCAAGGGGAAAGCCAAACTAGCGGGTGACATCGAGCTCGAGCGACCTACAGAGTATGCTGAGGAGCGAGCTACACCGATAGAGGAGACGGTTCACATCCCGGTCTCAACTAATGATCCAGCTAAGACCCTCCAGATTGGTGCTTCGATCGAGGAGCCACTTCGCTCTCAGCTGGTAAGCTTTTTACTTCATAATTTAGATATATTTGCTTGGTCCACGACAGAAATGCCCAAAATAGACTGTAAAATTTTAACTCACAAGTTAAACACCAATCCCTTAGTCAGGCCAATTAGATAGAAAAAGTGAAACCTCACCCCGGAACGCTGGAGGATGGTCGATGAAGAGGTCGGGAAGCTCTTAGCGGCAGACTTCATCAGAGAAGTCCATTACCTGAGCTGGGTAGCTAACCCAGTTCTGGTAAAAAAGGCCAACGGTAAATGGTGCATGTGCATCGATTATACCGATCTGAATAGAGCCTGCCCAAAAGATTGTTTCCCGCTGCCCAAGATCGACCGCCTAGTGGACGCGACCTCAGGGCATGAGTTGCTGAGATTTCTAGATGCATACTCTGGTTACAACCAGATCAGAATGGACCCCGTCGAAGAAGAAAAGACGACCTTTATAATTGAGCTCAAATTGTACTGCTATAAGGTTATGCTCTTCGGACTAAAAAATGCCGGGGCAACTTTTCAAAGACTTGTAAATTGTACTGAGTGAGTACGACATCCGGTATAAACCTCGGACGAAAATTAAAGCCCAAACCTTGGCTGATTTCATGGCAGAATGTACATTCAGTACCGCAACTCCCGATTTGGCCGAGCTCGAGCACACGGAGGAAACTTCAACCAATGCGGCACCAATCCCAGTTAGAGCAGGTCTGACCTGGGACGAGGAGCCCTAGATCCTCCATGTTGATGGCTCGTCCAACCAACAAGGAAGCGGCGTAGGAATAATTCTATACGGTCCAAGCGGGGTAAAGCTAGAATACGCGCTCCGGTTCGAGTTTGCAACATCGAACAATGAAGCAGAGTATGAAGCATTAGTCGCCAGGCTCACTCTAGCAAAGGAAGTGAAGGCTAAACATCTTGTCATATCCAGTGATTCCCAACTCGTGGTCAACCAAGTCAGCGGCGAATATGAAGCCTGCGACCCCACCATGGTGACCTATTTGGCCAAAGTTAGGGAGATACTGCATGGCTTCATCTCCTACTTCATCAGGCAGATCCCGAGATCTGAGAACGCTGAGGCCGACGCCTTGTCTCGGTTAGCCAGCACAAGCAGCAACACCATGCGGACTATGTATATAAAGGACTTACCTCGACCTAGCATTTTCGAGGGGCAGGAGAGGTCGCTCCCGTAGTACAACCAGAGCCGAGCTGGATTGACCCGCTCATGAGTTATCTGCATCATGGGACCCTCCCTATGGAATGCAATGCGACCTGAAGGGTAGAGCGCCAGTTGGCTAAGTACGTCATCATAAACAGACAGTTGTACATGAGATCTTTCATGCTCCCCTACTTGCGCTGCTTGCAACCCTCAGAGGCCGAGCTTGTTCTCCATGACACCCCTGAAGACTTGTGCGGCGAACACTTGGGGGGAAGGACTCTCGCGCAGAAAGCATTACAACAAGGTTATTACTGGCCCATGATGAAGGCAGACGCACTCGAACTCATCAAGAAGTGCGACAAGTGTCAGAGGCACTCCAACATCCACCACCAACTTGCTACTGACCTTAAATACCTCACTAGCCCATGGCCCTTCGCACAGTGGGAAATCGACATACTTGGCCCATTCCCGCCTGTGACAGGACAAAGGAGATTTCTGGTCGTAGTAGTGGACTATTTTACAAAGTGGGTGAAAGTGGAACCCCTAACAACGATCACAACCTGCAACATACAAAACTTCTTCTGGAGGAACATAGTGTGTCTCTTCGGGCTACTTCGGGTACTCATCTCCGACAACGGAAAGAAATCCGAGGATGTCAAGTTTCAGAATTGGTGTGCTGAGATGGGAATTCAACAAAACTTTACTTCGGTGGCACACCCCCAAGCGAACGGGCAAGCAGAAGTCATCAACAGAGCCATACTCCGTGGGCTGAAAGCTCGCTTAGCTCGAGCCAATGGGTTGTAGGTAGAGGAACTGCCTAGTGTGCTCTGGGCCTATCGGACCACTATCAAGACTGCCACAGGTGAGACTCCCTTTAACCTAACTTACGACCCGAAAGCGGTGATCCCAGCAGAAATCGAGGTGCCTACACTGTGCTTGGAGACCTACGACGAGGAGACAAATAATGATGAGCTCCGTACCAACCTAGACCTGGTGGAAGAAGTACGAGACTTGGCAAACATCCGGGCTGTAGCTTACCAATAGAGAGTAGCTCGGTAATATAATGCTCGGGTCAAGAAATGACACTTCCGTGTTGGCGACCTGGTTCTTCGGAAGGTTATGGTACCTGAGCTCGGTGTTGGTAAGCTCGGACCAAATTGGGAAGGTCCGTACTGAGTAAGACGGGTATTCGAGGAAGGTACATACGAGCTCGAGACCTTGGAAGGGAAGCAAGTACCTCGAGCGTGGAACGTAGGCAACCTGAGAAGATACTACTTGTGATCGCCGAACTGGAGAGAGGACCGCGAGTCACTCTCAGAAGCCCAAGGGCCATGATGGCAAGCTGACATATGACATCGACACTGTGAATAAGTCCCAGTTGCCTCTTCGGCATAGGCAGACAAGTCCTAATCGCCTCTTCGGCATAGGCAGACAAGTCCTACAATGTTTGCCCACCTCGGCGTACAATATGCGAAGTTACCCCTACTTCTAGTCTAGCTCGTTAGGATGGGGGGAACCTACACGAAAAAATTTTATTTCAGTTATACCTACTTGCAGTCCAGCTTGCTAGCTCGACATTTTGGGGCAACCTACACATTTCTAGTCCTACTTGGTTTAGTTCACCAATTCGGAAGTTATTTACACTTAGAAATTTTTTGCACAAAGATAGTCAAAATGTTTTCATTTCATTGATATAAAATTTTGAGTACAAAAGAAAGGAAAAGTAGAAACTTTCATTATAACTCAAGCTCGGAGGCCCAGGGTGTACATCATAAGGGTCCAAGGAAAGAGGCAAGAATCATGCATTCGGACTACTAGGCAGGTCGGTCTCCATATGCTCCTTCTCCGCGTCCTCTTGACCTGATGGGCCCGCCTCGGGAACTCCATCGTCGCTTTACTCTTCGGAGGAGCCAGGTTCTTTGTTCGCCGCCTTCGCCACCTCGGGAGTAAGGTCAGACATAGAAACGACTCCGAGGTCTAATTTGGGAAACTTCTGCCACATCAGATATTTACATAGCTTGAAGCCGGACCGGTAAGAGCTCGATCTGTACTCGACTTGGAGGTTGTGGAACTCTGGAGACTCCTTGAAGCTTTCAATGGTGCGCTCCCTTTCTTCAGCTTGTGCCTCCTGAATAGCGGTCTCAAAGATCTCGGTGTGCTCTCGGATCATCACTTCAAGGTTCTCATTCTCGCACTGAAGCTTCCCCTTCTCCTCAGTCAGTGCTAGGATCAGCTCCTGTTGACTCTAAGCTGCCTTCTTAGCCCGAAGAACCTCACCTTGAGCTATGTCCAGCTCATGGTAAAGTTTCCATGCGTTATCCTCGGCCTCCCGAGCTTGTTTTAGGTGAACCTCGGACTGGTAGACCAACGAGTGAATGGCGGAATTCACCTAGCAAAGGAAGCAGAGGTAAGTATACTTAAAAAGCAGATAAGGAAATGAAGTGTAAAGCAAGAATACTCACCACCATACAATAGCTGGCAGCCCAGCCTCCGAGCTGACTTGTAGGCATGTTGGCCCATTCCGCAACCTCGACAGGAAAAATGACGTCCTTACTCTTGAGGAGCCCGAGCCAAGGGGTCATTATACTTTGCTTCGAGAGCTGGGGCTCGGGTGCGGAAGTGCTCTCCGGTTTGTGAGGTAGAGCGCCTTCGTCCTGGTCTTTGTCCAGGTCCACAATGGGAGGCTGGGGACGGACCTCCTCCTCTGGAAGCTTGGCAGAGATCGGCTGCGGTGCAGCGACCTCGGGCGGAACAGGGGTAGAAGGATCGGCCTCCCGACGAGCCTTCTTTGAGGCCTTCCTCTTCTTCCCTCTCTGGAAGCTCTTCAGAAGGTTCTCTGCATCGACCTCCGGCATGGCTACTGCAAGAGGAAAAGAAAAGGTTAGTCATGAACTAAAGAAAATTCAAAGTAAATAAGTACCGAGGTGGAGGCCTACCAGGAAGGCTTAGTCCAGCTCGCACAAGATTCTCCTCGGCCAAGAAATTTCTCATCTCCAAGCTGAGGTCCCTCCAGGAGTTAACGACCGCCCTAGTCTCCGCATCTAAGCTTACCCCGGGGTCTTTGATAGCCACCTTCCAGTGAATCGGGAAGGGCCATCCCTCAGGGTTCTAAACAAAAAAGTATCTTCTCTTCCTGGCCGGTACTTTGTTCGGGTTACTGAATAGGATTTTGTGATGAAATCCCTACAGATGGCACCTCTCATAATTTGCCAATATACATCATAGTTGTATGTAAAGGAATGAGGATTCCCTCAGTGTTGATTGACAAAGTATCTGGCTTGAATGTGTGCACCCTTGGCACCCTACACGCCTTAGGCCTTGGAGAAAAGGATGTAGTGAAGCGACCCATGACCATTAGAGCATTTGATAATTCTATTCGGCCAAATTTGGGAGACATTAGCTTGGATGTTACTATAGGGAAGATTACATATTAAATCAGCTCTCAAGTGTTGGATATCAAGGCTTCCTTCACTTTGTTGCTAGGATGACCTTGGCTTCATATGGCTGGGGCAGTTCCTTCATCCTTGCATCAGAGACTTTTGTGCATGAGAATGAACTAATCACAGTTTTAGGGGATAGTCAAATCACCCCTACAAGAGAGTCCTCGGTACAACACATGGAGGAAGGGAGTGTGTATTATTCATATCAATTCGAAGAAGTGAATTCCATTGAAAAGTAAGGAGAGAGCAGGGAGTAAAAAAAGAGTTGGCTCCGCATTTGAAGATGATGGCTAAGATGAAATTTAATTCAATTGGAGGTTTGGGGAAGAAGCAACAAGGGCGAAAAAGTCCACTTAAAGCCAGGGAATTGGCATGCAAGTTCGGTCTTGAGTATAAGCCTGATGAATATGATTTGTTTGGGAGGAAGAAGAAGAAAGTATCATCCTTAAGCACTCTGATCCATTTTGTTAAGGCTGGAACCCCATCTAAAGACCAAACTCTCAACATCCAAATCCCTTTGACCCAACACGAGCCTACTGAAATCCCAGATCTCTCTACTCTCTTTATTGAAGAGGAGGTTACTCACTCTATGAGAAAGATCTTAGTATCCCCCCGAATTTCCGAAGATAGCTGCAGTGACCACAATGTAAGTCAAGGTATGGTCTTCACGATCGATTAGTCTTTCGTCAAAGTTTCGAAAGCTGTCATACCCGAAGGAGCAGAAGGATTCTGTCCTCAACTCATTTATGAGTTCTCAGGTGGTGATGTTTGTGCAATTGTTCAGAATGACTATGTCGACCCAACGTATCTTATTCATCATTGTGTGGAAGAAGTCACCAACTGAAGTGCCCATCCCATAGTTTTGGGAACCAGCGTTGAATCTGAATCTTTCTCCTAGGTTTGATTGTAAAGCTGGAGGGGGAATCAATGCTCTCTACCCTGCTTCTATACATATCAAGAGTTTTTTATATTAATGTATATATGGTTCTCACCCTATAATGTTTAGTGTCATTCAAAGACACCTATGGAACTACGTCGGGTCTGACCCTTTTAAAAATGGTACATAGTGCAACCCATATCACGGGCCTGACCCCTTTCATAAATAAAGTTTTATTTCCCCCATTACTTATTCTTCTACCTTTCTTGTTCCCAGGAACCCATTCTTGAGCCATACGATTTCAACGTTGAGTTAGATTTTGCTCTCCTGGGTATTGTATAAGAGGATCTTGATGAGGATGTTTTGAAGGAACTTCTTGATCAAGTTGAGCGAATTGAGGAGAATAAGCCGAAGGCCGAATTTGAGATAGTAAACCTGGGTACTGAGGATGAACCAAAAGAAGTAATGATTGGAGCAGATCTTTCTCTTCCCCAAAAGGTAGATCTAATAAGATTGTTGCATGACTATGACATTTTTGCATGGTCTTACAAAGATATGCCTGGTTTAGATACTGATTTAGTGGTTCACAAGACCCCCACTTTCCCTGATATGAAGCTGGTCAAGCAGAAACTTTGCAAACTTAACCCAAAGTGGAGTCAAAAAGCAGCTTGAGGCCGGATTAATAAATGGTAAAGTACGGATGTGTGTTAATTTTTGTGATCTCAACCGAGCAAGTCCAAAAGATGATTTTCCTTTACTGAATATTGATATCCTTGTGGATGACACAGCTGGCCATGAAATGCTTTCATTCATGGATGGTTTCTCAGGGTATAATAAGATAAAAATTGATGAATCAAATAAAGAGAAGACTGCTTTCATTACCCCTTGGGGTATTTTCTGTTACAAGGTGATGCCTTTTGGGTTGAAGAATGGTAGGGCAACCTACCAACGAGCTATAACCATCCTTTTCCATGACATGATCCATAGAGAAATGGATGTTTATGTAGATGATATGATAGCAAAATCCAGGAAAGCTAAGGATCATTTACAGGACCTTCACAAATTTTTTAATAGACTTAAGCGCTTTAAGCTCTGGCTTAACCCTCAGAAGTGCATTTTTGGGACACAATAAGGCAAGCTACTTGGGTTCATAGTCAGTAGGAGGGGAATTTAAATAGATCTTGCCAAGGCCAAGGCCATCATTGATATGCCTCCACCTAGAATGAAGCGAGAAGTTTGGAGTTTCTTGGGCCGTTTGCAATATGTCTACAAATTCGTTGCACAATTGATCCCCATCTGCGAACCCATATTTAAGTTGCTCAAGAAGAACACACTGGTGGTTTGGAACGAAGATTGTCTAGCCGCATTTGATAAGATCAAGGAATATCTTGCTCATCCCCCTATGTTGGTACCTCCGACGCTAAGTCAACCTCTCCTTATGTAGCTTTTAGTCCAAGAGAGTTAAGTAAGTTATATACTGGGCTAGCATGATGAAACCGGAAAGAAGGAAAATGTCATCTACCACCTGAGTCAGAAGTTTAATGAATATGAAGGTCGTTACACAGTGGTAGAGAAAACTTGTCTCGCCCTTACCTGGGCTTTCTAGAAGCTACGACACTATTTGTTGTCCTACCCTATTCTTCTCATATCAAGAATGAACCCTTTGAAATATTTGTTTGAAAGACCAGCAATTACCAATTCGATTTCCAAGTGGATTATGCTAACATCAGAATTTGACATCACATATGTAACCCAAAAGGCAATCAAGGGTTAGACTATAGTAAATTATTTGGCAGGAAGTCCTTCCATCTGTTATGATGCTTTGATGACAGATTTTCCAGACGAATCCATCTTAGAGGTACAGGGCCAAGACCATGAGAGATGGACTGCTTATTTCGATGGATCCTCTAATTTGAATGGCTCGGGAGTAGGTATCATTCTTGTACATCCTGACGGTTTGTACTATCCTTTTGCTATTAGTTTGGATTTTGCAAATACCAACAATACATGTGAGTGGGAGGCTTATTTGAAAGCCCTTTACATGGCAAGAGATTAGGGCACTAAGGAAGTGAACATTTTTGGAGATTCCTTCTTACTCATCAGCCAAGCCCAAGGTGATTGGGAGGTCAGGGATGATCGGCTGACCCTTTATTATAATTGCCTTCAAGAGGTGTTCAAGAGCTTCAAGAGTGTTACTTTTAGTTATTTGCCTCATCAGGATAATCATTTTGCTGATGCCTTGGCAGCTTTGGAATTAGCTACAAGATTCTTGAAACAAGATGACATTGAACCCATTGACTTGTATAAGGACACAGAACTTGCATATAGGCGTGAAGTATACACCCTCACGATAGATGAAGAAGAGCTTGTTGGAAAACCATGGTTCTATGACATTAAGAATCTTTTGGAGCATCAGGTTTTTCCAGACGGGGTGAATACTAAGGACCAAAGGGCTTTGGTGCGGTTGGCCAGCCAATTTGTTCTATCTCAAGGGATCCTGTACAAAAAGTCTCCAGGATTACCTTGGTTGAGGTGTTTAGATGAAATGGAAGCACAAAAGAAAGTAGAAGTGCATGGTGGAATCTGTGGGCCTCATATGAATGAACACATGTTATCTAAGAAGCTCCTTCGAATGGGTTTTTTCTAGATAATAATGGATGAGGATTGCTGTAAACATGCCAGAAAGTGTTATTCCTGCCAAATATTCAGTAACAAGATTAAAGCACCACCGTCAGAATTATATTACTTTACATCTCTTTGGCCTTTTTTTGTTTGGGGTATGGACATGGTGGGCCTACTTCTAATGGGCACAAATTTATATTGGTGGCTATTGATTATTTTACCAAGTGGGTAGAGGCAATGACCATCTTTCATCCCACAATGAAGAAAATGATGCAATTCATTCGCAATCATATCATTGCTAGATACGGGGTCCCTTATGAGATCATATTTGATAATGGAGAGAATTATGTTGGCAGAGGTTAAAGAGTTGTGTGAACAATTCAAGATCAAGCAGCTTCATTCTTCTCCCTACTTCCCTCAAATGAATGGTGCAGTGGAAGCAACAAATAAGAACATAGAAAAGATCCTGAAGAAGATGTCCCTTACTCATAAGTCTTGGCAGGATATGCTCCCTTTTGCATTACTTGCATACAAAACTTCCATCCGCACCTTAACTAGGGCAACCCCTTATTCATTAGTGTGAGGTATGGAAGCAGTGCTCCCCACGGAAATTGAGGTACCTTCTTTAAGAATCATGGTAGAAGCAGAAATCCCAGAAGCTGAGTGGGTAAGAGCGTGATATGGGTAGTTGGCACTCTTGGATGAAGCTCGATTGATAGCCTCGACACATGTACAAGCCTACCAGAGGCGAATGACATGAGCTTTTAACAAGAGGGTTTGCTCGCACAAAATTCATCTCGGTGATCTGGTCCTTTGTAGAACAATTCCAAATCAACAAGACACTAAGGGCAAGTTTGCCCCAACATACGAAGGTTCGTACATTGTAAAGAGACGCTTGTCTGGAGGAGCCCTCATATTGAGCCGAATGGATGATGAAGATCTCACTGAGCTAGTTAATCTTGATCAAGTGAGAAAATATTATGCTTGAACATGTGATTCTTATGTATATGCTATATGCTCTCCTTAAAAATGAAAGGATTACTCCGTCGGCCGTTTGTTTTATCCAAAATAAGTCAAATATCCGTGTTCATACTTTGATTCACTTGTTAGCTCTTTGAGCTTGTTGGTAAAATCTCCTTTTCATGTAAACCCATCCTAATGAGGAATGCCTATGATGAAACCCAATCATAATATTGAAGTGGAAATTCAAGAACTTCTCAATATGCCTCTTTCTCGGAGATTTGCGTGTAGGAAAATATGATTAATCACTGAAAAAAAAGAGTAAAAGAAACAAAGAAAGTGAAGCGAAATAAAGAGGGTGCCAAAGAAGAAAGGCAAGATAAGGAATTCAAACGTGATTGGGAAAATTAGCCATCCTACCTTATTCTTTTCTCTTCATAAAGAAAAAATCTGTTACCTATACTACTCTCCAATTTCGTCCTCCATGATCAAGGAGTCATATGGCTGGCATATACATTTGAAGAACATCAAAAGCATCCCCACCCCTTTTAGCGATGATGAGAGTAGAGCGAGTGGAGAAAAATTACCAAATAAGGCGTGGCCTGAAAGGGCGATGTGAAAACCCAAAAAGGGCACCTCGAGTAAAACATCAAGTTATGGAAAGATCCAATTTCACCGGCCTGGATGAAAACCAGAAATGGCTCCATGGCACAACAATTAGGCGATACCCAGACCTGGCAAAAACCTCCATGTGAGGCGCTAGGGGCAAAAGAGGGTACAAAAAAAGAAGACGTCATACTTGGTCTAGTATCATGTCTTCCTTTTGAGGAAGAAGGATGATCAACTTGTTTAACACTTTCAGAGGATCCTCAACACCCAGTTTGCTATCAAATGTATAGGCATAAGCGAGTTCAACTCATTTGCTCTACCCAAGGAATCTACTGGCATCACTCTCTTTTTCTTTTAATTCAACTTTTTTGTTCCTCCGTATTTGTTTTTACTCACTCTAGTGTTTCAGGAAAACCTATAAAAGAATCAGGATTCTCTTTGACACAAGAAAATTTTGGGGACATGTTGTTTAGGTTAATTGCACAAGCACGCCCCTTGGATCCCAGAGGGCTAGGGTATCCCAATGGTATTTGATCTTTTTCTTACAATAAAAAAAAAGAGATAAAAACAAAGAAAGAAGAAAAAAGAGAGACAAATAAAAAATATAAATAAATATCAAAATATAATAATAAATAATAATGAAAAAAAAGAGAAATAGAGAAGAAGGGAGAGAGATATAAAGTGCTTGAAGATAGTGGACTTAGTATTGAAAACGATAGATATGTGCAAAAGCTACATTTAATTCCAAACATTGAAGTAATTAAGAAAGTTTCTCAAATTTTAATCTATACAAGAAAGAGAGTTTCATTTGCTTGCCTTTTAGCATACCATGCGGGTTTAAAAAAATTGCATCATGGCACATCATGACTATTTGTTTGTTTCCCGATATATAGTGGATTTTCGATTGCATTGCGGCATATCACACTTTTTACTGGTTTAAAAATTGCATCATGGCATATTATGACTTTTTGCTTGTTTCCTGGAATATAGTGGATTTCTGATTGCATTGCGGCATATTGGGCTTTAGTAGTTTAAAAATTGCATCATGGCATATCATGATTTTTTGCTTCTTTCCCGGTGTACAGTGGATTTTCGATTACATCACGACATATCGCGCGTTTTAGTAGTTTAAAAATTGCATCAAGGCATATCATGAATTTTTGCTTGTTTCCTGGCATACAATGGATTTTTAATTACATCGCGGCATATTGTGCCTTTTAGAAGTTTAAAAATTGTATCATGGCATATCATGACTTTTTGCTGGTTTCTCGGCATGCAATAGATTTCCGATTGCATTGTGGCATATCGCACTTTTTAGTAGTTTAAAAATTGCATCATGGCATATTATGACTTTTTGCTTTTTTCCCGGCATATAGTGGATTTTCGATTGCATCACGACATATCGCGCTTTTTAGTAGTTTAAAAATTGCATCATGGCTTATCATGACTTTTTGCGTTTTCCCGACTTAGTGCAGATTGTCTAAGTTTTCCTGTTTCCCGGCTTGTTGTGGATTGTCCAATTTGCATTATGACTTAATGTGTTAAAGATCTTGAATACCAAAAAGCTTTGCGTTTTCTAGCTTATAATGGATTGTCTAATTTTTGCGTTTTCCCAACTTACTATGGATTGTCTAAGTTTTGTGTTTTCTTGGCTTATAGTGGATTGTCCAATTTGATCATGGCTTAACGTGTTAAAAATCTTGAATACCAAAAGTTTTGCATTTTCCCGACTTATAGTGGATTGTTTAATTTTTGCGTTTTCCTGGCTTATAATGGATTGTCTAAGTTTTGTTGTTTCTCGGCTTATTGTAGATTGTATAAGTTTTTTATTTTCCTGGCATACGATGGATTTTCCCTCTTGCTTCACGGGTTAGCGTGCCTTCCCACATTGTTTACATCATGGCATATCATGGCTTTTTGTTGTTTCCCGGTACACAATAGATTTTCTGTTTTGAATTATGACTTAACTTATTTTTAAGGGTATTATAAAATAATTTTTGATTACTTTTCAGATAAAAATGCATTTCTTGATTTGCTTTATGGCTTATCGCGCTTTACTATGTTTTGATATGTTTAACAAGCGCTGAATCCTTCTTCCTAAGGACCTTTCCTAAGGAATTTGGCTATCATGTAACAATAAAATGGCGTGAACATGATGAAATGATGCTGTACAGGAACTCCTTTTCGTCTTAATCCTCCTTTCTCATCTTGTCCCTCTTCCAAGCCTATCCTTCGCAAAAATCTCTGTGTGCTTCTTTGGTCTTTGTTGTTTCATAGTTTCCTAACTCACAACAAAGAGGGGCAGCTGTTAGCACTCGGTTTTTGCTCGGTCTGCCGTCTCTACCTCCAATTCACCTTAAACACCCGATCAGACACATCCAACCTCTCCAAAACACTCGAAAACCCAGAAAACCCAACTTTTAGCCCTAGAGCCCTCAGATCCATCATTGAACTTGCCCAATATCTATCCGATGACCCCCGATCGACCCTCACTTACACCTCAACCTTTAGATTAAACATAACCACTAGACCTACAACCTCTGAAAACACCTACCCGTAAAATTTTAACTTAAGATTCCCCCATTTACCCCCTCATCAAATGAAGATTCCATTTCAACTTCTCTCGTTAGCCTAAACACTAAGAACCCAGATTACCTTGATTTTGACATACCCAAACCAATCAAACCACACCATTAGACTCCAGACACACCAAAACACCTGCCCATGTAGTTTCAACCCTAGATTCCCTCATTTGCCCTTCCATCAAACCAAGATTTCGCTTCGAAATATCCCATTAACCCAAATTCATACAATATCGACCCTCTAAGATTGATCAGACCTCATCATCAGATCCTAGACACCCCCAAATACCCACTTATGAAATTTCAGCCTAAAACACCTCCATTTATCTTCAACCACACAAAGATTCCGTTTCGATACCCCTGGATTAATTGAGTCAAACCCTTTCTAAATTTGACTGATCTGGGCTTATTTGGGCCATTCTGACCCCACCAATCACCTCAGACCACCCAAAAACCCTAGTCAATAAAAATTCAACCAAAGATGCCCTCATTTACTCTTTCGACTGAAAAGATTTTGTTCTAGGCAATCTTATTGGTCCATACATACAAAACCCTTCTCTAAATTCAGGCTCATCTCAACCCTTCATTTTCTAACCCAAGAACCACCTATCATTGAACTGATAACCCGGTTCGACCCTTGGACCAGTTTAACCCAACTTGTTAAAAATTACCAAAATACCCTCATTTTCTTCAAAATTACGAAATAACCCCCGCCCTATTATAAAAGCAAAGTGATGACTCATTTTGCCTAATCCAAGAAGTTAGGAGGGAGAGACTGTTCACTGTCTTCTCCGTTTGAACTAGCGGCGGAGGAACCAAGAAAGACCCCTTTCTCTTGGGATTTTACCCGACTCCCTCTTTTCTTCTCCCTTCTTTTTTAGTCTTCCTCCCTTCCCTATGTAGGTGGGGTAAGGCTTGGGTGTAAGTGGTCTCTTTGAAAGACAGAGAGAGGCCGGTGAGTAAGGAAATAAGCTTTTAGGGCTGAGGATGTTGGGGCAAGGAATCAGAGCAAGAGTGAGTGTTTTAGTACTAGATGTCGAACGCTGGGTGTCGAATGAATGAATTTCAATACAAGGAGGGTCTCTATTTATGGGGGAGATCTCGGGATCCTAAAAGGTAGGGGATAAAGATGCTTGTCTCCTATCGGAAAAGGGAATATTGGATTTGCTGTCAATCATTAAGTGCATCACTGGGGTTTCACCATGTGTCTCATGAGGATTTTTTCCGAGGATCGGCTTTCCTTCTCCTCAAGATTCCCCGTTACTCACATGTACTACTACCTTTAGCGCGGTTTAGCTTAATTGACGTGGCGTTAATGACGTCACCACTTGATGGGCGACGTCTCGTTGACCTTACGTGGTGTTTCGCTATGCCTTTTGCTGTTGTAGGCTCCACGTGGCTCTGGGCGCACACGGGCCTTGCCAAGGGCTTAACTCGGGCTCCTCTCAGTTTGTGTCGCGAGTGAGCTCGTGAGTCGTGGGTTTATCGCACTCTTTAGTGGGTGTAGGTTCATTGCATGTCCGAGCAAGCCTGGGGCCCTTGGATGGGTTCAGCTGTAGTTTTCTTTGGTTTGGGCACCGAGTGGACTTGGTGAACCACGGGTTCATCGTGGTTTTGCGATACGCATTGTGAGTTCAACGCAGGGTTTGTGGTGTGTTGCAGGTTCATCACAGCTTGAGGGTTGATTGTGGGTTGCTCGTGCGCAACTTTGTGGTGTTAGTTTTGATGTTTGATGTTCTCTGAGGGTCTGAGCGAACATTGTATACCTACACCCTCTTTCCCTCTTCTTTTTCATCGTCCATCAGACCTAACGGTACAGTAGCGGCGAGGCAAAATCCCTCCCATCATGAATCTCCTCTTCTTCCTTCTGCTGATTTCATTTTGTTTCGAAAATATGGTGGTCATCATTGCTTCATCGACTTCCGGTCCCTCATGCTTGTGGTAAGCTATCCCATTTTCATCGTGAAGTAGAGAGCAAGCTTTCGTTTGAGTTGAGCACCTGTGTAGCGTCGATTTCAACTTTGCCAAACAACCTGGGTTTCTTTGAAGTCCAGAAGTAGACCATTCTTCCTCCTATCGAAGTTCAATCATTTCTTTCATTCTCCGGCAGTGTTTTGGGAATCAGCGTGATCAGGTAATCTTTTCTCTATCCTCTCTCTCTCTCTCTCTCTCTCACTTTCTCTCTGTTTTTCTTTTTTATGATTGAAGGGTGAGAAAGGGGAAGAGCCGATTCCCTATAAGCTCATGTACCCTACCTAATCCTGCCTTGCTTAAATCCTTAGTTCTAAATCTGTTATTCGGCTTCTCTATCAGTTTTTTTTTTTCTTTATATATATATAGGAATCTTCTCTGATGCATCTTTCTAAACCATACTAGTATTCCCTTTGCTGACTTTCTTTTTTCTTTAAATCCGTTTCTACTTGATCCCAACTGTAAATCTTGGTTTCTAAATCTGTTCCTTTATCGATTTCTTTTCTTGTGAGTTTTCTCTGTCGCATTTTCCACACCATTAGTATTTCCTTTGTTGATTTTTTTGTTCTTTTCTTTCTTCTTTTTTTTTGTTGTTGTTAAACTGATTTATCTTAGTTCTAAGGCTGTTCTATGTTGGTCTTGTTTTCTTGAAATCAACTCTGATACATTTTACCAGATCACGTTATTACTTCTTCATTTTTGCATTTTTTTGCCATTTCTTCTCGGGTGCATTTTATCATTGCTTCTCCGATGCATTTTACCAAATCACATTATTACTTCATCATCAAACTGCCAAATAGCAAGGTTAATTGGCTTTGGCTTCTGAGATGTTTAATCAAGCAGTTTTTAAAATCTCTGTTACTTTGGACAGTCTTTCATTCATGCAAAGAAATGGTCGCTGAATAGAAAGTCATGGTTTGTTTTATTTTCAATCCTTAATATCGGTTGTTTTTCTGTTTCTTTGTCCCCTTATTTTATTTTATTTTCTGTTTTTATTTTGATACAATATGGTCTGGCGTCCTTTTCATTATCTCGAATCCGGTTAAGGGAATTGTTTCTGGTATGTTCAGCATGTGAAGTAACTATTATGTTTTTCTCTCTTTATTGTGATAATCGGTTGGTGCTTCTCTTTAGGTTTATTTGCCTTTAGTATTGTGTTTTTGGCCTTTAATTAATTAATTCAAGTTGTTAGTTTTTTTTAGTCTATACATATTTGTTCTCAGCATCCCACGTGGGCCCCACCTTTGGACAAAGGAGAGGGATGCCTAACCCCTTCCCTCTCCCATCCGAGACCTGCTCGGACTGGTTGGACCGGTGCCATGGGCTATGGGAGTCACTATTGAGCGAAAACCATTTTAAAAGAAAATCATTCTCAGATGTCCCATCACCTCCATTTTCCAATGTGATGGGTGGCGTCTCCATTCCCAACCCAAGTGGCGAGTGAGCCAGTTTTTCTGATTGGCACATCAAAGACAACCCAATCCCACACACAGTGCAGTACCATAATCAAGTCTAGGGGGTATGTGTAACTTTTCAATTTTGCCCATCAATCTCCAAGGTCAAAGGAATAACTAGAAAATGGCCAAAGTTTAGTGTTTCAACCAAACACACAATGCATGTGCTTTGGGTCTAATCCTAGTAACTGAGACAAGCTGCCCCAACTTCTTTGGTAGCACATTAGTGTTAGCCTTGGCAAGATAAGCTCCCCAAGTCTATCCAACGATTGAGAACATTCTAAACTAATACGATTCTCACAAGTGTTTGGTTTAAGGGATAATTTCACAAAAACATACCAATATTAACATGAAACAATAATGTGCTTTTATTCATTTACAATAAATGTATCCGTACATCATCTGATTGGAGCTAAGGGCATACGCTGTCTAACAATTGCTAGAGGTTGTCATCAATAAAAATCTTACTAAGTCTAGTATTGAGGTGTTTCCATGGAAGCTTAGGTCATTCTTGGTGGATGCAAAGAATATTCTCCATTCATTTTGCTTGAATGGAGAATATCCATTGGATTTGTGACATGGATTGCTGAAATCCTGAAACATATTCTTCATTGTGTTATCTTTGTGGTTAATGGACGTCAGGGTTCAAAAACATCATTTGCTACTTCCATTAAGAAAACCGGAAATAAGCAATGTTTTATAAAATTGATCCAGCGGCTGAACCGTTTTTGCCTTTGGGTCATAGGTCATTGGTTCAACCATTCGGGTCGAACAGGTTAGACTGCCCCGCATGTGTGTGTGTGTGTATGTGTATAAATATATATTTTATCAACAAATAATGTATAATTATGTTTTAGATATGTTATATGTATTTTTGTATTTAATTTATGTTATTAATTTATTATTTATAAAAAAATATTAAAAATTGCAATTTGTGGCGAAAATGGGTTTTTCGCAAAAATAGTGGGGCAATGTGTCTATGGCTCCTTGGGATGCATAGATCTCGAAAGTTCTCCAAAATAAAAAAAAAGATCACCCCTATCGGACATTGGAGTATGAAGTTATGACCTCTGAACAACTTCTATAGAAAACTAGAATTGGGCCTTTCCAAAAATCATGCATGTGGACTGTGGATAAACACATAGTGCTGGGAAATAGATGGGCTGGGCCAAACACAAAATAAACATTAGTTAAATCAAGCATGTCTTGATTCAAAACTGATGGAGGTAGATTTGGCCCGACCCCTTGGCTGTGCGACACGTGGAAGAAACCAGGGTGACCTGGCAGGAATGCCAGTTCGGCACGGTGGCATAGCACGACCATTCCCCAAGAAGAGGCCCGAGCTCCCCGAGCTCTCCAACAAGAGGCCTGAGCTCCCGAGCTCCGCAAAAGGAACCCGCACTTCTAGGGAGGTGAAACTCGAGCTCTTCCTAAGAACCCCGAAGCTTACAAGCCCGAAGGGCGAAGCCCGGACTAGCCCACCTCGGGTCAGTTCGGGTCGTATCCCCGGCACCTCGGGACAGTAGGCCATATTCTCATCCGAACTCAAGACTTCACCTCGTGCCCCACTCCGGCACCTCGGCTCCAGGTCGCGCAACTGTGAAACCGTACCTGACAGGTCCGTACTCTGAGGTAGCACGCCTGACTGGTCCGGATCTGACAGATGGCAATCACGCCGTAACGGCCACCTACTACCGCCATCTCAGTTGTGGCAGAGACAGCCTTGACAGAGAGGACAGTGGCGGTTATGTCTGCCCCCCACAGAGGCGGTTATACCTAACTCGGCAGAAACTTGGGAGTGAGTGCACCAGGTGGTTATAAAAGGCCTTCTTCCCCCAAAGAAAGAGGTATGTGATATTTGTGCTTTATGGTCTTAAAGTCTCTTATTTTCCTTGCCTTCTCAAGAATATTAACTTGAGCTTCGGAGTATTCCCATCGGGTTCCTCCCCGAAAATCTCCTATTTCTTCCTCGTTTTAGGCATCTTCAGCTCCGTCAGAGGCAAGGTTACCGGCAACTAAGACTGATCGGATCGTGCATTATCATTTGGCGCCGTCTATGGGAACGCTTCAAAAAGCCTCCCTCAACCTTTAACTCTCTTCCAAAGAAAAACTTAGCATTCATGGCTTCCTCTGGCAGTGATAGATGTAACGCTGACCTGAATGCTGTAGGGGAACACCCTCAGCCCGCCACTGTATGCATCAGACAGTTCACCATCCCCCTCTTGACGGACGGAATCCCTAGCCTAAATGCGCCACGAACAGTGGCACCCGTGAATGTTCCCCTTCCCCCCTATATTGAGACAACCTTCGCCGAATCAACCGTTGTCCCTCTGGCGACCAGCTAGAACCAGCTTGATGACTTGATGCAATGCATGCGGAACATGCAAGCCCAAATGCAACAGTTTCAGCAACACCAACTCCATCAGCAGCAAGTACTACACCAACTCCCCCCGCTGGACAAATATGATGGGTCCTTTGACCCTAGTGATCATGTTGATGCTTTCCAATTCCAGATGCACCTGGCAAGGGCCAGCGAGTCCTGCATGTGTGTGGCCTTCACTACCACTTTCAGGGGAGTGGCCCGCACCTGGTATAGGAACCTGGCCCCCGAGTCGATAAGAAGCTAGACCTAGTTTGTGCAAGTCTTCACTGCGCACTTTGTCACTAGCAAGCGGTGCCCCCGGACCGAGGAGAGCCTCTTCGGGATAGTCTAGAAGGAAGGAGAGTCCATCTGGGGCTATATCAAGCGGTTCAACGACGCGTGCTTACAGATACCACGCCTTGACCCCGCGGTACAGCTCGAGGCAGCCAAGAGGGGTGTGACGCACAAGGAATTCAAATGGCACATGGTGGTCAACCAGCCTGCAACCATAGCCAAATTCCTCAAGCTCGCAGACAGATTCATAAGAACGGAGGAGGAGATCAACCAGAGAACTGAGGGCGGGTTCGAAAAAAGGAAGAGGGAAGGCGAACCTCCCAACCAAGATGACAGGAGAAAGAAAGACCCAACTCGGGGGGCGAATCTAAGTCAGCCATATTCCGAGCTCCCATGACAGATCGGGCGGACTACACGCCCTTGAATGCAAAGCGGGCTGAGATCCTAATGACGATCAAGGACGCCCCGTACGTGAAGTGGCCACCTCGTCTGAAAGGGAACTCGAATGAGAGGAATAAAAATTTGTATTGCAGCTTTCATAGAGACCACGGTCATAGCACCGAACATTGTAAGAATCTCCGCGACGAGATAGAGGAACTTATCCGTCGCGGGTACATAAGAAATTTTGTACAGCATAATAATAATAATAATAATAATAATAATAATAATAATAATAATAA
>NW_010729279.1:792481-918455 GCF_000365185.1 Nelumbo nucifera | reverse complement strand
CTACATGGAACCCTCCCCGCAGACCGCAATGCCGCTAGGAGGGTAGAGCGCCAGGTAGCCAAATACGTCATAATAGACGGACGGTTGTACCGAAGATCCAATACGCTCCCCTACCTGCGTTGCTTGCAGCCTCCCAAAGCCGAGCTTGTACTCCACGGCATTCATGAAGGCCTGTGTGGCGGACACCTGGGGGGCAGGGCCCTCGCTCAAGAAGCACTACGACAAGGATACTATTGACCAACAATGAAAGAAGATGCCGTTGAGCTAGTCAGGAAATGTGATAAGTGCCAGAAGCACGCCAATATTCACTACTAGCCCGCCGCCGACCTCAAGTATCTCACCAGCCCATGGCCCTTCGCACAGTGGGGCATCAACCTACTCGGGCCATTCCCGCCAGCAACGGGTGGGAGGAAGTTCCTAGTAGTGGCGGTAGATTACTTCACAAAGTAGGTTGAAGCTGAACCTCTCGTAACAATCACAGCTCGAAACGTCCAAAACTTCTTCTGGAAGAACATAGTGTACCGCTTCGGGCTACCTTGGATACTGATCTCTGACAATGGCAAGCAGTTCGAAGACATCAAATTCCAAGAATGATGCCAAGACATGGGGATCCGGTAAAACTTCACGTTGGTCTCGCACCCACAAGCAAACGATCAGGCAGAAGTCACGAACAGAGCTATTCTCCGCGGACTAAAGGCCAGGCTAGACTGAGCTAAAGGGTTATGGGCGGACGAGCTGCCCAGTGTTCTATGGGCATACCGAACTACAAAGAAAACTGCCACCGGAGAAACTCCCTTCAACCTCACCTATGGCACGGAGGCAGTCATCCCAGCCGAAATCGAAATCCCCTCACTTCGGTTGGAAGCATACAGCGGCAATACCAATAACGACGAGCTACGTACCAACCTCGATCTGCTCGACGAGGTGAGGGACCTCGCATACATCAGGACCGCAACGTACCAGCAAAGGGTAGCTTGGTACTACAACGCCAGAGTCAAGAAGCGAAACTTCCGCGTCGGCGACCTGGTTCTCCGCAAGGTCATGGTACCTGAGCCTGGCGTTGGCAAACTCGGGCCAAACTATGAAGGACCCTACCGAGTAAAGAGAGCACTCGGAGGAGCGTACGAGCTCGAGACCCTGGAGGGTAGGCAAATACCTTGAGCTTGGAACATCATCAACCTAAGGTGATATTACCTATAAGGTACCAAACTGGGCAGACTATGAGCCGCTCCCAGAGCCTAAGGGCCAGAATGCCGAGGTAACAAAGACCTCGACACTACAAGACCCAGTGGCCTCTCCGGCATGGGGAAAAAACCTAGGAAAATATCCTAAGGGCTAAAGCGCCGAGCTGAGGATGACCTCGGGACCTCATCAACGTAAACTAAGTGTTAGTGCCAAGAGAGCAGGCAACATGAGTATGAAACTCGGGGTGTATAGCTCGCTCCAAGCCAGGCCTACTGAACCGACGTTTCCTTTACCCAGGCGGAGAACAAATTGGGCATATAACCTTACTATGTTAACCTGCCTCAAGGATTCCCCTCGTTTCGGGGACCTAATTCTATGCAGCTTGGCAATATAGTCACTTCGACAAAAGGAGAATAGTTGCACAACACTTAAGCAGAAAAAGTACTTCATTACTAATGTTTGCTTTACAGTGTTCAAAAAAAAAAAAAAAGAAAAGAGAAGAAAAATGAGCTCGCAGGCTCGACACATATCACTTCGGGCTCACTGGTCCAGTACACATCACTTTGGAACTGCATCCCTCTTGCCCTCAGAAGGGACTTCGGCAACACTTGGGGGGTCAACCTCGTTGTTAGAGTCTGGATCTTCATCAGCCATAGCAGTCATCTCTAGAGTAATACGCGAGGTGGTGATGGCACGAGTATCAAGTTTGGGGTAGGCATGCCTTATCATCCACCGGCTCAGTTTGAAGCCCCTCCGGTATGAGCCCACCATCAGGTCGTCGAAGCGCTCCGACCCTATGTAGTCGTCGACGGCCTTCACCTTGGTGTCCTCAAGGTTCTGGAAGAAGATCTCGGACTTCTCCTTGATGTCGGCCTTGAGGTATTCCACCTCGTGCTCTAGGCCCCCTTTCGAGGTCGCAAGGTGTTTCACAACGAGCCTCAGGGTGCCGTTCTCCCTTTGGAGTCTCTCCAACTCACTCCTCTGAGCTGAAGTCTCGCCCTCAAGACACTGGACCCGCTCCCGAGCTGATCCCAAAGCCTCTTTGGTAGTTTGCGCCCGCTCCCGAGCTAATCCCAAAGCATCTTCGGCAGTTTGTGCCCGCTTTAGGTTCCTCTCTGATTGGATAATTAGGGCATGGATGGAGGAGTTTGCCTGCCAAGCAAGGAGTTAGTTCGGCAAGAAAGTAAAGAATGAAGGAAAAAAGCACAAAGGGAAAACCACATCAACTTACCACCATAACATGAGACGCAGCACGTGCGCCGATATGGCCTGGACGAAGCTCGGACCATGCCGTGACCTCGCTTGGATAAATGACCTTCTGACTTTTCTGAAGAGCACAACTCAGAGTCAGCACACTGCCAACCCCCTCCTGGCTCCCCGAGCTGGAAAACACTGTCGGAGTTCGAGAAGCTTCTATAGTTTCAGCTTCCCGAGCCTCTGCGACACCGGGCTCCGCTGCCATTTCGGGGATAGGCCTGGCCACCTCAGGTTCCCTGGGAGAATCCAGGTTGATGACCGGAGGATAGCTCGGGACTTCGGACTCCATGGCCCGAGGAGACTCCACACGAGCTCGCTTGGTGATCCACTTCCTCCTCTTCATTCCATCAAGTAGGTTGGCACCGTGGGTCTTCTCTGCCTCCATAGTACCTACGAAAAAGAGCTCGGCATCAGCAAAAAAAAAAAAAAAAGAGAGAGAACTAAGTAAAGAAGCCTACCTGGATTCAGACCGACCTGAATAAGCTTAGCCTCTGAGAGGTAATCTCCGCACTCGAGCCCGACCTGGGTTCAAGATTGAAAGGTCTCCACCATGTCTTTATCTGCCATGACGCCGGGATCAGGGACAGCCGCCCTTTAATGAGTAGGAAACGGCCACCCCGTAGCACTTCGAACCATGAAGTAGTCCCGCTTCCACGTCGGGACCTTGTTTGGAAGTTTGTGAAGAAGTTTAAATCCCGGGCGGGAAGACAGGTAGTAAGCCCGCCTGTGCTCGGGAAGGAAGCTCGCCTATTTTTTGAGCATGAGAAGGGCAGAAAAAATTTCTAAGTCCAAGGGAATAACGAATTTGCAACAGAGGGATATGGTCCCGACGACGTTACGAATGGAGTTCGGGTGAAGTTGACCGACTAAGACGCTGAAGTGGTTCAAGACTTTGACAATTAGGGGGTGGAGAGGAAGGCGCAGCCCAGCAATGAGCTGCTCCCGGAAGACCACGATCTCATCTGGACCGTGCTCCCAAGGGAAGTTGCCCGAAGGTAAACTATATGCATACTCCCCGGGCAGGTTGAACTGACGAACAAGGGACCGAAGTCACTCAGACATCACAGTGGAGGGTCCGAACGTGTCCGACATTCAAACCCGACGAGAAGTGGACTCTAGACTACCAGGTGTGACCCGGGCTGAAGGCCCTACCTCGGGCTCATCCAGAAGGCTGTCAAAAGAGTCAGCCCGACCCGAGGTCCCCGCCTCAGGCCCTTTTAAAAGATTATCAAAGCTACCCGAGCTACTCGAACTAGTCATCGCGAAAGGAAAGGAAAGGAAATTGAAAAGGCTAAGGGGACTCACAAAGGGAACGTTATCGAACTAGGGAAGTTGACGCGAGCTGAGGACCTTGGACGCGAGCTCAAGAAATGATCAGCGAATATTGACAAAGGAAAAAGTGACCAGGGCCCCCACTATTTATAGCCGTTGTACCTGCGCATCAACGGTCGAGATCAAAGCCATCCAACGGCTCTCAGGAAAACCGGTTGCACGACCCCCGAGGTAAAATCAGTTTAGCGCGAATTTTTGACGTTTGAGAGCTGATAAATCGTTTGACGTCCACGCGTGAGTTGTATACGACCCGGGTTGACTCTAGTCGAGCCGCACTGACCCTGGTTGAGCCAAGAGCATAGGCGAGTTAGACCAGGGGATCACCGAACTGGACGAAGCATGCCATAGGGCAAATCCACCCGTCAGTCCCCCATGCCAGGTCAAGACCCCGGGCACAGGGAGTGGGGGGCAATTGATGGAGGTAGATTTGGCCTGACCCCTTGGCTGTGCGACACGTGGAAGAAACTGGGGTGACTTGGCAGGAACGCCAACTCGGCACGGTGACATAGCACGACCATTCCCCAAGAAGAGGCCCGAGCTCCCCGAGCTCTCCAAGAAGAGGCCCGAGCTCCCGAGCTCCCCAAAAGGAACCCGCACTTCCAGGGAGGTGAAACTCGAGCTCTTCCTAAGAACCTCAAAGCTAACAAGCCCGAGGGGCGAAGTTCGGACTAGCCCACCTAGGGTCAGTCCGGGTCGTATCCCGACACCTCGGGACAGTAGGCCATATTCTCATCCGAACTCAGGACTTCACCTTGTGCACCACTCCGGCACCTTGGCTCCAGGTCGCGCAACTGTGAAACCGTACCTGACAGGTCCGTACTCTGAGGCAGCACGCCTGATTGGTCCGGATCTGACAGATGGCAATCACGTCGTAACGGCCACCTGCTACCGCCATCTCAGTTGTGGCAGAGACGGCCTTGACAGAGAGGACAGTGGCAGTTATGTCTGCCCCCCACAGAAGCGGTTATACCTGACTCGGCAGAAACTTGGGAGTGAGTGCACCAGGTGGTTATAAAAGGCATTCTTCCCCCCAGAGAAAGAGGTATGTGATATTTGTGCTTTCTGGTCTTAAAGTCTCTTATTTTCCTTGCCTTCTCAAGAATATTAACTTGAGCTTCGGAGTATTCCTACCGGGTTCCTCCCCGGAAATCTCCTATTTCTTCCTCGTTTCAGGCATCTTCAGCTCCATTGAGGTGTGCTTTGTGAGGAGTAGATCCAGTCTCCTTAACTTGACTCTATCCATCTAAATTATACCCCCACTTTATTAGAGAGAACCAAAAAGTTAAAGAGATTTAAAAGGAAAGGGATTTCATAGGGGAGAGGAGCTATAGTAGAAAGAGAGTAAAATGATGTTATTAGAGAAAATAATAATCAATTTTATCATAGAATTTTTAATTTTTGTTTTATTTGAGAGAAAGATTTGTCATTTTGATTTCTATATTTTGAATAATTTAATTTAAAATTAAATAATTAAATGTGAGAAATAAGAGGATAAAGAGGTCAGTCTGACCGTTAGAATAAGAGGAGCCTTGGCCTCCCATGCATTGAGCCTGGGCTTCCCTGATTGATTGCATAACATAATATCTCTACTAAGGTGCCAACCAGCTGATTGATAAGGTCTCTTGCTGTACAAATACAAATATATACAAAACAATACATAATACAAGGTTTTGCAGTTTACATATTTGTATTTGTACTCCTTCCAAATTGAACCTTAGATTGTGTTTGGTTGTACTGCAATTTTATTTGTACTAGTACAAATGTATGACAATGCAAATGTAAAAAATGTAAATTCTTGTTTAATTTTGTTTTTGGGTGTTACTGACAGACATAGGGAATAAATAAGAGAGAGAGAGATTGTCCGTGTTAAACACGTAGAAGTAAAACTAGTCTATCAATAACCCATAGATGATAATATAATTTACAAGTAAAGCTATGATTGATTGATAGAAAATCAGAAAGATGCAAAAAATTGAGGAAAAGCTAATAACAAATTTTGTGAAATTCAGTTGAGAATTTTTCTTCTTCATTCTTCATTCTGTTTCTCAATTTTTTTTTTTTATCAAACCAAACACAGACTAAAGGATTAAGTGAATACGAAAATAAATATTTTACTGTTATAGTTGACGTTGGACAATTGGAGGAGAATAATTGAAGAAAAGTACAGGTTACGGGTTAAAGAAACAGAAGCATTATACTGGAAGGGTCGGACGAAAAAACTAAGAACTGGTTTGGTGATCCGTTCAGTTTTACCCCATAACCATTATTTCCCCCCGAAATCATTAGTTTGGTCAGCAAACTGCTGACATGGGCAGTTGAACTATTCGAATCATTCAACGGTTTAGCTGATTTTTTATTTTTTTGTTAGAATGGGCTATCCGTTTGATTTAAACAATTGGACCATTCGACCCAGAAACCGAACCCTTGACTGATTCGTTGTCTAAATCGGTCTTAAAAACCTTGGCGGTCAGTATTATTGAGAGTTGATCAAACTAGGAGGTGTTTAAGTTGGGAGATAGTCTTACCAAAAAAAACTTGGGAGATAGATTTCAGGAGTCATTCTATGCTCATCTACAAACTCTGGACAAGAAAATGGGAGTACGGAATAACATGGGCACGTCGATATTAAGGAGCTGCTTGGAAAGAAAATAAGCACTTCACTTAAAAATAAGTCCAAAATTTGGGTATTTATTCTTAAGAATAATTAAGCACTTATTTGGGCTTATTTCCCAAATCTAAGTAAGTGTTTATTTTCCAAATTTTTAGTTTAGTTAGAAAATTTAATCAAGAGATGCTTATTCCTACTTCCGAATAACACACCTTCGCTCATTTCTCCACAATGATTCGCAATTGCAACAATCCATCAGCAGAACAAACAAAGGAGAAACCTTTTTGCTAGTAAGTAGCAACATAATTAGTAAATCTCATCAGTAATAATTGTTTTTCTCAATGCAAAGGTGATGTCTCTTCTTCTGCAATCTCAATTGTTCTGTAAGGCTATGTTTGGTTTCAAGAAAAGAGTAAGGAAAGGAAGGAAAACCTTTACAAATTTTATATGGATTTTCTTATATTTTCTTTCCTTTCCCTAACCTTCCACTCTCCTCCCTGGGACCATTTCTCAAGTCCTCTGCGCTGAGAATCTAACGAGAGAGCATGGCATCTCATTGCGAGAGCAACTTTGAGTCACATGCAATCATTTTCACCCTACCAACATTCTCCTGGCAATTTGTAGGTATGCAAATGTGCTTATAGGACACAGGAAACACATATGTGAATAGGCAGTTCAGTTGCCGGTGTATAGTATCCATCCAACAGGGACGAATGCTTGAAAGGATGATGCAACTCTGAAGAATACAATCATAAACTCATCTAAAGAAGTATAATTTAGAGTAAATGTAGCAATTTTTGAGGGAAAAAAATCCTGTAATGATTGCAAATTCCATGAAAAGATGCTGCCGTGAGACAAATTCCATTAATAGGGAATAAGTCATGTTGATTTATTACCATTACTACAATATTGTTATTTGTTGTTGTTGCTGCCAAGGTTCAAATACAGGCATGTCAGGTGTTTTAATACAACAAAACATCTTTTTTTGGTAAAATACAAAAACCTTTCCTCAAGTTTCTGACAATTATAAAAATTTTCCCTATTTGAAAAAACCGACAAATACCTCCCCTCCATCAATGACCAAGACGAAAAACGTTAAACTAATGATCATTTTTTTAAATACCTATTTTACCCTTTTACGATTTAATGTGCATCTATTTTCACTAAAATACATCATTTAACTAATCAGAAGAGAAATATTGTTCACTGTCCTCAACTTCCCGAAGCACCTAAGCAGCGTAACCTACTCCGATCTATACCACTGGTTTCTCTTTTTCTCATTCTTCTTCTTCTTCTTCTTCTTCTTTGAGAAATACGGTTCACTGTCATCAACGTCCAGTGCCTATGTTGCTGAACTGGGTCCAACACTCCAAATCCGGCTTGGGGATGAAGAATATTCTCCCTAAGCATTACATACTCACCAAGAATAATATGACAAAGAATCATAGCAATTCTGCTGTGGTGCCGTCGGCCAGTAAAACTAATTCTAGTAGAACTGATTCTAATGAAGCCAAAGCTCCTTCGTCCGAGGAAAAAAACCCACAAGCACGACAAGAGAAAAAAGAAGCTTAAGGGTTGGATCTTCGGATTCCTTGCTGGTGTGACTGCTGGAATAGTATCGGGATTGATTATGTCAGTATTGTTTAAATTACTATTCATTTACATAAGATGTAGGGTGAAGGACTCGGGCCTTGCTATCTTCAGTCCATTAATCAAGAAGGCCAAAGTTTAGCATTCTTGGAAAAAGAAGACGGGTTTGAATCTCTAGAGATCATTGGACGAGGAGAATGTGAAGAGGTTTACAAGGCTGAATTGCCGGGAAGCAACAGGAAGATTATAGCAATCAGGAAAATAATACAGCCCAACCCCATCAATGCAGCTGAACTAGCAGAGGAAGATAGTAAGCTTCTAACAAAGAAGATGTAGCAAATTCGTTTGGAAATCCAAACTATGGGTTAGATTCAGCACCGAAACTTGCTCCCTCTGCTAGCCCATGTGCCACGGCCAGATTTCCACTACCTGGTGTATGAATACATGAAGAACGGGAGCTTACAGGACGTGCTAAATAAGGTATCAGAAGGGAAGAGAGAATTGGATTGGCTGGCACGACACAAGATTGCTTTGGGTGTGGCCGCCGGCCTTGAGTATCTCCATATGCACCACAACCCTCATATAATTCACAAAGATCTCAAGCCTAGAAACATACTTCTCGACGATGATATGGAGGCACACATCGCTGATTTTGGGCTAAAGAAGGCAATCTCGGAGATGAACACCTATGTCACAACCTCCAATGTGGCTGGGACTATTGGATATAATGCACCCGAGTACCACCAGATGCTCAAATTTACAGACAGGTGTGACGTTTACAGCATTGGCGTCATTCTAACAGTGTTGGTTCTGGGCAAGCTGCCTTCAGATGACTTCTTTCAGACCACAGAGGAAATGAGCCTGGTCAAATGGCTTAGAAACCAAATGATTTCGGAGAACCCGAGCGCGGCCATCGATCCCAAGCTAAAGGGGAATGGATGTTATGTTGAAAACTACTTGGTTGTTTGTTATTTTTCTCTTATCTGTGTATGAATAGGGAAAATGATGTAGCATCTATCTGATTAGTATGAGTTTGTTTGATGATCAAAGAGCTCCATGAATGTGAAGAAGAAGAAGAAGAAGAAGAAGAAGAGAGAGAGAGAGAGAGAGAGAGAGAGAGAGAGAGAGAGATTGACAGTATGTGAATGCATCGACGTCCACGAGAGAAAGTTTGTCAGAGTAAGAAGAAGAGTTCTTGAAGAGAAAAGAGACCATAAAGAGGTTTGGGTCCTTAGGGGAAACCCTAGGAGGTTGCAGGGATCGGTACTATAGATCGGATTTTCACTTGGGGGCTATTTTAGTTGGAGGGATAGCTGCATTTGCAAAAGTGGCTGGAGCAATGAAGGCTGCAGGTGGAGTAACGTTGGGGGTTGCAGCTGTTGCCATGTCAGCAGCAGCAATTGCAACTATGCAGGATCTAAACTGGAATTAAATGATGTTAGGAAGTAGCCTTAGCAATGTCATTGACAAAAGGGTAAAAATGTAACTATACACGTTTTACATCTTGGTCATTGACGGAAGATAGGTATTTGTCGATTTTTTCAAAAATAGAAGGGAGGTTTTTGATAAAATGAAACTATAGGGGGAGGTTTTTGTATTTTACCCTTTTTCTTTAGTTTTTTCTTTTTCAAAATTGGCCAACGGATTGGTCTTAGGTCTGCCCATCGATACCCCTTCTATCTCCTGTTGATGGGCCGAGCTTAGATTTAGCTTTTGCCAAAATTTGAATGGACTTGACCTGAAGCACAAGCCTAAAGTAGCATGAGCCGAGCCCGTAAATAGGTCTAGTTACTACCACCACTGCTGCTGCTAATGCCAATAAGAAGCTGCGCGCTGGGGATGAAAGTCTCGAAAGCCCATAAATCAAACTCTAGCATGGCAAAGGTCAATGCCACAATGCCAATACAACTGGAATAGGTAAAGTTAATTAATATAGCCAGTTATACATCACCAATAGCAAGGTTAGTCTCTTCAATGATTCAAAATCTCCAAGGTAATCTAAGTCTGGTTAGGATTGGAGAGTGTACATTGTGACATGGAGGGATCCTTCATCTGGAACATGGCCCTACCAACCAGCTCAAGAATCATTAGGACCATGAGGCCTCTTTCCCACTTATGTCTTGGTGACTCAGTAAACAAGTGCATCCCAAACATTTCTTCCATTCTCTAGCAATATCCTATGCAATTAACCCCAAAGGTGATAAGCCTCCTAACTTATTTGACAGTGTGAACGTTTCTAGATGGACTGGCAGGAAGGTGGATAAACACTAAAAATGGATGAATTTATCAAACCAGAACAGGAGGAGCTCTCTCTCTCTCTCGCTAACAATCAAAGAATTACAAATATGGTCCCAGATAAGTGCCAATTGTGAATGAGAACAATTAAGATAAAGTTTTATCATAAAATACCATACAAGCTATAGTTATACATCACATTAAATTTATGAACTACCAAATTTTAAGTTGATACAAACCATAAACAAGGAGCCTAGATTTTAATGGAGAACCATGAACATGATAGTACCACAAACCATGTAATCATTCTGCTTAATACATGGCCTTACAGTTGCATGATCTATTGTATTACCTATTCTAAATGAAGATATATTTATTGTACTACCATAGAAAAAGATAAGGTGTTGTATTAAAAGCAAGCAGTATACTTCTCTGTCCACCAAAGATGGATGTAAAGGACACCCCTAAAACATCTATGTACTGCTACCCATGAGAATAACCTGTGCCATAGGGCCTTTACAACTGAATAATCAGACTTGCTTCTATTTTCAAAAATTCCTTACTTTCCACATGGTCCACAGCAGTTCTAGTGCTATAGCCCCCAAATTGCTTTCCCCCTTTACTTAGTCCTTTCAGTTGAAAACTCCATAAAAAAGCCCCATCACCTACCTCCTATTTAATCACCCTCAAGAAAAAGCCCCCATCACCTACCTCCATAAAAAAGACCCCATCCTTTCAGTTGTAACCTTAAGGTGTACTTAGGCCACACTACAAGAAAATAGACCTATAGTTATGGATAAAATCATAGCTAAAAATGAAAAAAAAAAAAAACGTAACTATAGATCTATAGCTATGGTTAAAAAATAGTAGCTATAGTTGCGGTGGCTATAGGCAATAGCTACGGCTGATAGTATCCGTAACTACAACTAACCTATTGCTACAGTTTATGTCCATAGCTAAAGCCTAATTTAAATAATTATATTTGCATTTGTAGTTACGGTTTTTAGGTTTTCCGTAGCTACAAATTTGGCTTTAAAGCTACGGTTTTGAGATGTCCGTAGCTACAAAATTTGGATTTATAGCTATGGTGTTGAGATATCCATAGTTTAAACTATGAATCTATGCTGCAAAAGAGCATCAATCTATAGCTACAGATTGTAATTGTTTGTAATTAGAAAAAATAAACCTATAACTACGGTTTAAGCTAACCTTAGCTAAAAATAACCTATAATAACGATTTCGTTGAGGGCCAAATCATGAAATCTTTTCAATATTTTTTTGAACCCTTTTTCCCTATATTAAATACAAGCACAACTAATTTAGTCGATAATATAAGATGGAACTTGAATGCAGAATTCCATTAAAAGGCTATTTAATAAAGAATTATATCTCAAAGTGCAATACTACATCGATCCGTGTGTTTAAAATCTGTTACAAATTCAAGGTTCTTGAATCATGAAATTCCTTATTAGAAAAAAAAAAAGAATACATGAAACTCAATCCAAAAGAAAAAAAAAAAACTTGGCGTGTAAATTTGATCAAATGTCTCCATCCACATGTGTGAAGTATCCTCTTTTACCATGTTCAACCTATAAGAAAATAATAAAAAAATAAGTTAGAAATCACATTTTTGGAGATATAAAATCCTGTATGGAAATTTAATTATCAACTATGCAATATAAACTTGCCTACTTCATTCCTAGCCAAATGTTAAACATATCACACAAATGTAAAGATTGAGATCAAACTTGAGATGAGGCTTAGGATTCTTGATTGTAAATTTTATTATTATTTTTATATATTGTTTTTTGTGTTATTATTTTCCTATTATTTTATGCAAGTAACCACAAAGAAATAGTAACAAAAAAATATTGACGGAAATAATTACAGAAAGTTAATATTGTTAATTTTTAATTCATATCTAAGCATGGGCTTACTTTTGAATGATGAGTGCCTACATTACTAACATCGTCATTGATTGACCAAGGGGAAAATAGAACTAACTTCTCTTTTGCATGATCAAAGTGTACTATAAGATGAATATGATTAAATAAATAAATGATTTCTAATATTAAATATCACAAACAAAATAAAAACATCTAGTTAAAATATTCATATAATAATGGTATATGGTAAAAAAAATGGAAGATATGAAAAAGCACAAATTTGAGGAGTGGGAAAAATCTATATAATTTACATAAAAAGGGAAACTGAAAAATTAGTAGTGTTAATTCAGACAAAAACAAACTTCCTCAAAATTCATAGTTAAATGGACTTTCTTCTTAGAATGAATGAAGAGAGTGATGTTTGACATTTCTCATGTAAACTTGCATAAAGTTATTAGAAGGGCAGCTGGCTCAGGTTTTAACAAATTTACCACATGTAATTTTGTACCTGTCAAAACAGTACATTGTTAAGCATGCATGCAAATATTATTATTCACATCAGTGCAAGAACAAGGCAATGAGTTCTGTATCTAGTATCGAATTAGCTATAAAGTCAGGGGAAATTAAACAGATAAAGTACAACAATAAAGACTATACCCAAATATAGATTAATAATATGGAAGAGGTGGAAGTCATACACACTCACTTGAAGGTTCAATATTTGATTGCAAGAGAAAGCTGTAGATGGAATTCAACCATGGAATCATCTTATTTGTTTCAATATAAGTTTACATCACCATTAAAAAAATACAAGAAAAGTTTGGCCATTTTCCTCTTTTTTCTATAAAATCCAAGTACCCCATATGATTTATTTTCTTCCTTCAAATTAGTTGAGTTCACACTTTAAACTCCTATTCACATATTTCTCCATCATCAACTTCAAGGCATCCTAGGCCTCTTATTGATGAAGGTTTATCCAACCAAGGAAAATTGTCATCGACTTTAAATCCTAACCTTCAAACTTCAACCAAAGTACTTGGCATGGCATGACACTCATATATGGGTTTTCAAGAATCACAACTAGGTTATGTTTGGATTGATGTGCAGGAGTCAAAAAGCAGAATGGGTTCCATGATTCTATGAATAATGTAATGATACCAAGTTCCTATTCATTCTTTTATCTATATTGACAAAAAATGCAGCATAAAACCCACTACTTCAAATACTTTGTGCTGCCCTTTTTCCAAGGCTGAACAAAAGAACATTAAAGGTATTAAATTGAAGTCCTATTTGTTAACATAAAATCCACTCATTTTATGATTGATTGTTAACATAAACAGTGACCCACTAAAATATAAGAAATTTCCAAATAAATATAGATATAAAAATTGATACACCACCCTTTACATGAAATCCAAGAAACATATACATATACAAAGCATGTTAAATTAACCACATCTTAGAACTTCTAAATCATAGGGTCAGAATCTTCATTAATTTGAAATCGTATTTGTTAAAAACCCATTGTTTAGACAGATTAATGTCATTTAGTTCAGCCACTTCAGTTGTTATCAAATTGGCCCCTAAGCCAATTAAGGGAAAGTGTTAGCTGATTAGAGAACCACAAGAATGAGTTGCTTAAGGTTGGAGCTATAACCTACACATCTGTAATTAGAAATGTGAAATCCATGAATCATGGCAAAGGCAATTATCCAACCAGATGAAATGAGAATGAATAAAAAAGGAATGCACTTGTTGCAATATATGTGATTACATTTTTATGAAGTTGTATTTATGATGTTTGATCTGTTTTGCCCTTTTCTGGTTTTTAACCATTGAAGGTGTAGGGTAGGAGAACTGGGGTAGGAAATCTTCCTAGTCTTGAACTCACAAGTAATGACCATTTCTCTCATTTCTAATGAAGGCAAACAATTTTTAGTATGACCTGAACATTTGATAGCTTGGAATTTCAAGGTGAGCATCTTCTAGAAAAAGCTAAGCAATCTGGCACTAAACAACATCAGAACTAAAGTAAGAAATAACTAAACAAAAAAAAAAATGCTAAGGAATCTGCGACTTCACTAGCATCTCCATTCAAATAGGATTTAAAGACAGAAGACAAAGAAAGATAAAAAAATGGTTCTAGAAAAAGGATCACAGGGATCTCATTATTAGCAACGATGTGAGCAAAAAAATTACAAGGATGGCTCTACAGAACCTCATTGCCACCTCTGCTAGCCAACAATCGAATGCTACATTGGAGAGGAGAAATCGAAAATGGGATATATAGACAATAGAATGGAAAAGAGTTGCAGAGTAAATTAGAACTTACCTGAGATGGGGTTTCGGCCTGGTTCGATCGAGAGAACAGGGATCCTCGATCCTTTTCAATCGATGGTGGTTTGTCTTCTATGGGAAAAATCTGAATCGAATGTAGGCCTTAATGTAGATGCTGCAACAGGGGCTCTAGTAATCTTCCTCTCAGGTTGTTTTCTTTAACAATAGTGGTGACCCAAGGACTACAACATTGATATTCAATGATTCTGTGCAATTGGCGAAGGAGACTCAGACAAGGGGGTTGGCAACTGGTTGGGAGACCCAAAAGCTGAAGGAAAATGATGTAAATTTTGAGGGAATAGGATGAAGCTATGGAAACGGTGAAAAATCACGGGAAACCTGATCGAAAATGGGGGAATCTTGCCATTGTGAGGCCTCTTTCACGACCAGAGAACAGGGTGTGAGAATAGGCTCGAAATAGTCACCGGTGAGATGAAGGGAAAGGGGGAAAGAGGGAATGGTTCGCTCGTGTCGACCAATTCTTTGAATACCAGGGCACCTTGGAAATACAAAAAGTGTCTTTGGCTTCCTTTCATCTGGAAGGAGAAGCAAATCAATGGTGGTAGTGGTTACACAGGGCATATCAGGAGGAAGGGAAGAACCAGCGTCAGCAATTGAAAGGGATTGACAACCAACTGATTCAACCTACAGAATTCAAAACAATTTCAAAAAAGATGAAGCAAGGAAATTCCATATTTGCCATTTATTTACAAGCAGCCATGGAGGACGTAACTCACAGACTTCAGCCGGACATGCAGCAATTGTTAGAAGAGTTCGAGGACATCTATCAGGAACCAACACAGCTGCCACCAAAGAGGGAGATCGATCACCACATCAATCTCAAAGAAGGGACCGAGTCAATTAATGTCCGCCCATACAAGTATGCCTACTTTCAAAAAGCTGAAATAGAAAAACAAGTTCAAGACATGTTAAGATTAGGGCTAATAAGGTCTAGCACAAGTCCTTTCTCTTCTCCTGTCTTGCTAGTCAAAAAGAAAGATGAAACTTGGCATTTCTGTACCAATTACAGGGCTCTTAATGCTGTAACCATTAAAGATAGGTTTCTTATTCCAACCATTGATGATATGCTTGATGAGCTATACGGGGCAGCCTTCTTTACTAAACTTGATTTACGGTCAGGTTATCATCAGGTACGGATACACCTATTAGACATTCACAAAACTTCATTTCGCACACACAATGGTCATTACGAATATTTGGTTATGCCCTATGGCTTGTATAATGCTCCTTCAACCTTTTAGGCCATCATGAATTCCATATTTCGTCCATATCTTCAAAAATTTGTGTTAGTCTTTTTTGATGATATTCTCATTTATAGCCCCAATTGGATTATGCATCTTGAACATATTAGAACAGCTTTTGAAATATCAAGGCATCACAAATTTTTCATCAAACTTAGCAAGTGTACATTCGGCTAGCAAGAAGTCAAATATTTGGGCCACATTGTAACTTCCCAAGGTGTCAAGGTGGACCAAGGGAAGATTAAGGCTATGCTTAATTGGCCTAGACCCACTAATGTTTCTGACTTGCACGGCTTCTTAGGCCTTATAGGTTATTATAGAAAGTTCGTCCGCAATTATGGAGTTATAGCTCGGCCACTCACCAATCTCTTAAAAAATGGGTAGTTTTGACGGAAAACAGAAGCAGAAGATGCATTTACAGCCTTGAAGCATGCAATGACGTCTACTCCCACACTTGCTATGCCAAATTTTAATGAACCCTTTGTCATTGAATCTGATGCTTTGGATGCTGGCATTGGATCAATGTTGACACAACAAGGGAGGCCCATAGGATTCATGAGCCGAGCCTTAGGAATCAATAAACAATCATGGTCTACCTATGCCAAGGAGATGCTTGCCATTATTCAAGCTATTCGGACTTGGCGCCCCTATTTGTTGGGCTGAAAGTTCTACATCCAAACTGACCAATGATAACTACGAATATAACCCTAGAAAGTGCACTAATTATCAAGTAGTATTAAAATATCGTTCCCACAGGGATTTAACAAAATAAGTATTAAAACCACAGTCTTCCCTAATTGTTTGGACAATCGCAATTCAGATTTGAAAGAGCAAGGACTAATAAAAACTAGAAAAAGAAAATAGAAGCATGAGTGATCATTAACCGAATATGCAATGGATGAAATCGCTAGGGCTTTTGGTCCACCTAACCAATGTAATGAATATTGAAGGATTCGATTTACCAAGATTATTTGTCATTCCCATAAGCTGAGGTCTTTCCAATTTTATTTAATATTCTCTCTCGAGATATACTAAAACTACGCCCATCAGGTAACCCTTCGATCTCTCGAGTAGAGTTCTCAAGATGGAAGTGCATTAAGTTTGAGGAAAACCATTAAATTCAGATGAATCATGTATATATATCTCTATATACCATTCAATTCACACTATGAATTATTCAGTCGATTATGTGAATTCCTCTCTCGATTCATTCACATAAACCAAATSAAWTAAGAGGTGGCCAAGCTCTTAATCGCATTAAGCAAAATAATTCATAGACTGTATGGAAATCACAATCTTGGATAAATCATAAAGATAAAAATGTATTCATTAACAGGGTTAGGCTTTTCACAACCCTAGCTAAAAACAAATCAGCTCATGATAAAAGAATTAAACCAAACAAAGGGAAAGAAAGAACTCATGAATTCGCCCATGGTGCTGAGATCTCCTCTTCTTGCCGTCACCTTCTTCTTGAGGGTTGAATTCTTGATCACCTTCCCCAAGTTCCTTGATTTGTTTTCTCTTTTCTTGATAGATAGCTCACTGCAATTCGTGATGCCCCTAGGGTTGGTACACCCAACTCTCATATAGCTTACAATTACTTGGGGTTATCTCAAGAATGGATAATCCAGCCTTAATCCAAACTCCTCCTATCCTATCCTATCTTCTCTCCTATCTCATTATCTAAACCTTTCTTAATCATTTTGGAATTACATTTAGAAATTTAAATCTAAGAGGACTCTCTAATTCTTGAATTCAAATGGGCTGCTTTAATAACTTGGGCCACCTTAATGTTTTTCTGCGAAATGGGCTTCAGCTAGGAACTGAGCCTCACTACGAAATTTCTCCGTCTTCAGGCCTGGATTTGACTTCTATGTAGGCCGAATCTGTGAAAGCCCTAAACATTAAAGTTTTATCTTTCTCTCTTATCTTTCTAGTGGATCTTGAATCAGTCAAATCGGAGTTTGGATATGAAAGTTAGGCCCAGATTACTGATCGCTACTGAAATTGTGAAAACCCATCCGATTAGCCTTGTTTTCCTTATTGCGACTTCTTTCCTTGCCCTACACCGAAATACAAGAATTATGAGTCTAATTAAGTACTAATTCAGTATAAAAGACAGAATATTATGGGATAAAAATATGATAAATTTTATTTTCATCAAATCCTCCCACACTTAAACTCTTGCCCGTCCTCGGGCAAGACAAAACTGAAGCAAAACTAAAACAAGACAAGCTGACTAACTACTAAAATTTTTGGAGGTCATTCTTCACAGGATGTTCACCCTCTTGCATGCCTTGATCCAGTATTTAATGATCCTTCCATTCTTCCATGTCTTGTTCCTCTTTAACTTGTCAAAAAATTATCTTAAATCGCCAATCCTCATGTTCCCCAGTGAAATCAACAATCAAGGGGAGCAGACATTTCGTCGCATGAGCAATTTTAGGACTAAAGTAAGCACTCATTGTTTTCATAATCAAAATGTAGCAATAGTCAAAGTATTCCCTCATAATAAAATATATATATTTTTTCGAATAAGTCAAAACAAGGAATGTTATTACTATAGGCTTGCTTATGYATCACATCTCCACMACTARCATKAGTTCATTGCATCAAAAGGTGACAAGGGGTTTGGGATCTAGGGATGAGTTCATTTTATGCTCCATCACACCCTTTTCTTATGTTTTTAGTGTGAGTGCATTTTATGCTCCATCTCACACTACACTTATGCTTTTAGTGTAAGTGCATTGCTCCATCTCACACTACACTTTATTTTTTCTCCTCTTCCCTTTTTTTTTCGAAAAAGGGCATCACCATTTTCATACCAATCTTTGAACTCACTACCATGGTCTCAACATGTCTACTAAAGCAAGTTCTAGAATAATCAAACCATGTTTGRCGGTCATAAACCAAATGCTCATAGGGGTCAAATTTGTATTGCATCTTGCTCGTTGATCATTCCAACTACTGAGGTACCTTCYATAGCCAWAAATTTCAGYTARATTTGCTTGCATCCTTTCTTGTCTATCTCACCTAAGCACATGATTCATGGTGATTTGCAATCATTCAAAAACAAGTCTCTCGGGAGCAGAAATTTTGAAAGGAAAGGTTAAAGAGTGATGATTGAAGCATGCTAGAGTTAATCGAAGAAAAAATTTATCAACCCCTTAATCCCCCCCCACACACTTAAGGTATACATTGTCCTCAATGTATGAACTATGCATAAAAAGAACAAGGAGAAAAAGAATTAAGGGGACTTCCCTCGTTGAGATCCTGTAGATGTGAGATACGAGAAAAAACACACTCATAAGAAAAAAAAAAAAAACTGAACAAAACAAACAACTAGACTAATGGGTTGCCTTCCACAAGCGCTCTTTTTAAGTCGTGAGCTTGACTTTCACCTTTCTTTCATGGCGGTTTCAAGGAGAGAGTGGACCCATGGTGGATGGGTTGCTCTCCTTCAATATAATGCTTCAACCGCTGCCCATTTACCTTGAATGTACTCCCATCATCATTATGCAGTTGAATTACTCCATAAGGGAATACCTTAGCCACTACAAAGGGTCTGCTCCACCTGGTTTTCAACTTCCCAGAAAATAGCTTGAGGCGATAATTAAAGAGCAAAACCTTGTCTCCTTCCTTGAATTCGTTCCCTGCAAAACGAGAGTCATACCAAGCTTTGGTTTTTTCTTTGTAAGTGTGGGCATTCTCATATGCCTGATTCCTCCATTCTTCTAGCTCGTTGAGTTGAAGTTTCCTTGCATCACCTGCATTGCTCAGATCAAAATTTAAAAATTTGGTAGCCCAATAAGATTTATGTTCCAACTCAATGGGTAGATGGCATGCTTTGCCGAAAACTAATTGGTAAGGAGACATACCGATTGGGGTTTTAAATGCAGTACGGTAAGCCCAAAGTGCATCATCTAATTTCAAGGACCAATCTCTCCTGGATGTGGTGACCGTTTTTTCTAAAATATGCTTTAGTTCCCTATTAGAGACTTCTACTTGGCCACTGGTCTGTGGGTGGTAAGGGGTTGCAATTCGGTGTGTAACACCATATTTGTTTAACAATTGCTCAAATTGTTTATTGCAGAAGTGCTTCCCCCCATCACTTATGATGGCTCGAGGTGTTCCAAAACGAGTGAATATGAATTTCTTTATAAATTTAATGACAACTCGAGCATCATTAGTAGGTTATGCACATGCTTCCACCCATTTGCTCACATAATCCACAACCACAAGTATATAAAAATTATTAACAGATTTTGGAAAGGGTCCCATGAAATCGATGCCCCATACATCAAATATTTCGCAGACAAGAATGTTGTTCAAGGGCATCGCATTTTGTCGATAGATATTACCTGTCCTTTGGCAATGATCGCAAGCACTTACATATGCAAAAACATCCTTGAAGAGTGATGGCCAATAAAAACTGCTTTGGAGGATTTTTGAAGCGGTTCTTGATGTTCCATGGTGACCTCCTGCTTCTTTGTCATGGCAGAATTTTATCACACTTAGCACTTCCTCTTCAGGAATACATCTCCTTATCAAACCGTCCTTGCAGATTTTGTATAGGTAAGGTTCGTCCCAACGCTTCACATCAGAGAAAAATTTCTTTCTCTGCTGGTATGTCAGGTGAAGAGGCACCACATTCCCTGCCAAGAAATTAGCCAAATCAGCAAACCAAGGTTCATTATTACCATTAATCGCATGTAGTTGCTCATCTGGGAACTCATCATGTAAGGCTGAATTATCAATATTTTCAACATAATTTTCATTCAGCCTTGATAGATGATCAACTACTGTATTTTCACTACCCTTTTTATCCTTGATCTCTAGGTCGAATTCTTGCAAAAGTAGGATCCATCGTAGCAACCTAGGTTTTGCATCTTTTTTAGCAAGTAGATATCTCAAGGCAGCATGGTCGGTGAATACGATGACTTTAGATAAGAGCAAATAAGATCTGAATTTCTCGATAGCAAACACTATTGCAAGTAGTTCCTTTTTGGTAGTAGAATAATTTTTCTGTGCTTCATTCATAGTCCTACTTGCATAGTAAATGGTATGAAATTTCTTATTCTGCCTTTGCCCTAAGACTGTGCCCAAAGTATCATTACTTGCATCACACATAATTTCGAAGGGTAGTCCCCATACAGGAGCTGATACAATCAGTGCTTGAACCAACTTCTCCTTAAGAGTATTGAATGCATGCAAACATTCATCATTGAATTCGAAAGGTACATCTTTAACTAATAGATTCATTAGGGGCCTGGCAATTTTAGAAAAACCTTTAATGAATCGCCTATAAAAGCCTGCATGTCCTAGAAAACCCCTAACATCTTTTAATGATTGAGGAGGAGAATGCTTTTCAATCAGTTCTATTTTAGCTTTATCTACTTCGATGCCCCTAGAGGTTACCTTATGTCCTAGAACGATTCCTTCCCTAACCATGAAATGGCATTTTTCCCAGTTCAAAACAAGATTAGACTCCTCACATCTTTGAAGTACCTTTTCCAAGTTATGCAAGCAGTCATCGAATGATGATCCGTAGATGGAGAAATTGTCCATGAAGACTTCCATGAAGTCATCGATGAAATCACTAAATAATGACATCATACAATGTTGGAAAGTAGCAGGCGCATTGCATAGTCCAAATGACATTCTCCTAAATGCAAATGTTCCATATGGGCATGTGAAAGTGGTCTTCTCCTGATCTTCAAGTGCAATAGGTACTTGAAGATACCCAGAGTAGCCGTCTAGGAAGCAACAATATGCGTGCCCTGCAAGTCTCTCTATCATTTGATCAATAAATGATAGAGGGAAGTGATCTTTCCTAGTGGCCTCATTAAGCTTTCGATAGTCTATGCACACCCTCCAACCAGTTATTGTTCTTGTGGGAGTTGATTCATTATTTTCATTTATAATTACAGTAATCCCACCCTTTTTTGGTACGACTTGAATAGGACTTACCCATGATGAATCAGAAATCGGATAGATAATACCTGCTTCAAGCCATTTCAGTATTTCTGCCTTTACTACCTGTTGCATTTTAGGGTTCAGCCTCCTTTGTGGTTGTGCCTTGGGACTACAGCCTTCCTCCATCAAAATCTTATGTGTGCATACCAAGGGGTTAATCCCTTTCAAGTCAGCAATGCTTCATCCGATGGCTAGTATGTGCTGTTTCAGCACTCTCACCATTTTTTCCTCCCAGAGACCTATCAAATCAACAGAGATAATCACGGGTAAGGTGGAACTTTCTCCCAAAAATATATTTTTTAAATTAGAGGGTAGGAGTTTAAGTTCCAAAGCTGGAGGTGCTTTGATGGAAGGTAATAATTGTTTAGAGGGGGTTGGCCCATCTAATGGTAGAAATCTCCCTTGTCTTGGCTTGCACTCTTCTTGGCCGGCCTCTAAAAAATTCATCGCCTCTTTTACATGACCTGCATATCATCACAAGAATCAATAATACAGATTTCAAACGGGTCATCTAACTTTGATTAATTAATTCCGGCTGCCACCACATCAATAGAGTTGATTGCATATATCTCATGTTCTCTTGTGTTGGGATACTTCAAGGTTTGGAAAACGTTAAATATCACTTCTTCACCATTGATCCTAAGAGTAAGTTGACCCTTTTGTACATCAATTAAGGCATTACCAGTAGCAAGAAAGGGTCTCCCTAGAATTAATGGCATCGATCTATCCTCCTCCATATCCAACATGATGAAATCAGTAGGGATGATGAAATTCCCTACTTTAACTAAGACATCTTCGACTATTCCCCTAGGGTATTTAATGCTTCGATTGGCCAACTGTAGGGTAATAGTTGTAGACGTTAGTTCCTGCAATCCAAGTCTTTTGAAGATAGAAAAACTCCCTGGTGCAAGGTATGGTGCAAGGTATAGAAAAACTCCCTGGATCCTTTAGTTTTGGAGGCAGTTTATTTTGAAAAATGGTTGAACATTCTTCGTTTAGCTTTACCATCTCACAATCCTCCCACTTCCTTTTGTTGGACATCACCTCCTTCAGGAATTTGGCATACTTTGGCATCTGTGACAATACATCAAGAAGAGGAAGGTTAATATGGATCTTTTTAAATACTTCCAAAAATTTTTCAAATTGCTTATCTAATTTATCCCTAAAGACTCTTCTTGTGTAGGGAATAGGAAGCTTGATTTCATCTAAATTCAGTTTAGGGGTGCTTCTCTCATTCTCCTTTTGCAGATCGGCCAATTCAGCTTCCTTGTCGTCTTCTTGGGCTTCGCCGACTGTCTTCCCACTTCTTAAGGCTATGGCGTTCACATGCTCTCTGGGATTCTTCTCTGTGTTGTTGGGTAGCCGTCCCTCTTTTCTTTCCGACAGTGTGCTTATAATCTGCCCCACTTGAACTTTTAAGTTCTTAATCGATGTTTCATGGCTTTGGAATTTTGCTTCAGCAGTATTGATGAACTTAGAAATCATCTCCTCCAAATTGCTCTTTTTTTCTTGCGGGGGCGGCTGTGGTTGGAATCCCATGGGAGCCTTTTGCTGATTGTTGCTCCATGAAAAGTTTGGATGATTCCTTCACCCTGGGTTGTATGTATTTGAGTAGGGATTGAAATTTGGTCTACCAGCATAAGAGATAAAATTAGCATTCTCATGGGAAATAAAAGGGCTACTTAATGGACAATCAGAATTAGTATGTCCTATTTGACCACATGAATCGCATGAGATGCTAGATGATGCATTAATGGCTGCAATATTAAAGGTGTCAAGTTTCTTATTCAGATTAGCAATTTGCGCAGATAGGGCTGCAAGGGAATTGATGTGGTGTACTCCCCTTTGATTGGTTCGGTCATTGCTCCATTGGTAGCTATTCGATACCATCTCCTCTACTACATCATAAGCTTCTTCCGATGTTTTTCTCATGATTGTGCCACTTGCAGCTGCATCAATAATAGATCGATTAGAGAGGGTAATACCATTATAAAAAGTATGAATTTGACGCCAAGTTGTTATCCCATGGTGAGGACACTTCCTAAGCATCTCCTTGGATCGTTCCCATGCTTCATACAAGGATTCCCTCTCAAATTGAGCAAAAGTAGTAATATCATTAATTAGCTTTGTTGTTTTAGAGGGTGGGAAATATTTAGCCAAATTTTTTTAGGGTTAGATCATTCCAAGTGGTGATACTTCCTGCAGGGAGTGAGTTAAGCCAATCYTTAGCTCTATCACGCAATGAAAATGGAAATAATCTAAGCCTAATAGCATCATCACTAACTCCATTATGTTTAAATGTATCACATATTTCTAAGAAGTTAACAATGTGTGCAATTGGGTCATCACTTGGTAACCCACTAAACTGAATACTTGTCTGAATTATTTGAATTATTGCAGGCTTGATTTCAAAATTGTTGGCCTGAATTGTAGGCTTGCAAATGTTGGATGTCGCCCCATCAATGGTTGGACAAGCATAGTCTAGGAGGGTGCGATTTGCTTCTGCCATTTCTTCCCCAATTTCTATTGCTGGTTCGCCAATATCAACCTCCTCTCTTGCTTTACCTCTGTTGGCCCTTTGCAATAAGCGAAGGGTCCTCTCAATTTCAGGAGCGAATCTTGCTAGTCCTTCTTGTCTAGTGTGTGTCATGCACTAAAAACAAATCTGAACAAAGCAAGAAATCGAACAAACTAAAAAAAAAGTAAACAAAATAAAATAATAAAAAGCAGAAATAAAAATCCAAATTAATCAAGGTCAACAAGTTCTAATATTATTTTAGGATTAAATCCCCGGCAACGGCGACAAAAACTTGATAGCTATGAATATAAACCTAGCAAGTGCACTAGTTATCAAGTAGTATAAAAATATCGTTCCCACGGGGATTTAACAAAATAAGTAATAAAACCACAGTCTTCCCTAATTATTTGGACAATCGCAATTCAGATTTGAAAGAACAAGGACTAATAAAAACTAGAAAAAGAAAATAGAAGCGTGAGTGATCACTAACCGAATATGCAATGGATGAAATCGCTAGGGCTTTTGGTCCACCTAACCAATGTAATGAATATTGAAGGATTCGATTAACTAAGATTATTTGTCATTCCCATAAGTTGAGGTCTTTCCAATTTTATTTAATATTCTCTCTCGAGATATACTAAAACTATGCCCATCAGGTAATCCTTCGATTTCTCGAGTAGAGTTCTCAAGATGGAAGTGCATTAAGTTTGAGGAAAACCATTAAATTCAGATGAATCATGTATATATATCTCTATATAYCATTCAATTCACACTATGAATTATTCAGTCGATTATGTGAATTCCTTTCTCGATTCATTCATATAAACCAAATCAATTAAGAGGTGGCCAAGCTCTTAATCGCATTAAGCAAAATAATTCATAAACTGTATGGAAATCACAATCTTGGATAAATCATAAAGATAAAAATGTATTCATTAACAAGGTTAGGATTTCCATAGCCCTAGCTAAAAACAAATCAGTTCATGATAAAAGAATTAAAGCAAACAAAGGGAATGAAAGAACTCATGAATTCACCCATGGTGTTGGGATCTCCCCTTCTTGCTGCCACCTTCTTCTTGAGGGTTCTTGAATTCTAGATCACCTTCCCCAAGTTCCTTGATTTGTTTTCTCTTTTCTTGATAGATAGCTCACTGCAATTCGTGATGCCCCTAGGGTTGGTGCGCCCAGCTCTCATATAGCTTACAATTACTTGGGGTTATCTCAAGAATGGATAATCCAGCTTCGATCCAAACTCCTCCTATCATATCCTATCTTCTCTCCTCTCTCATTATCTAAACCTTTCTTAATCTTTCTGGAATTACATTTAGAAATTTAAATCTAAGAGGACTCTCGAATTCTTGAATTCGAATGGGCTGCTTTAATAACTTGGGCCGCCTCAATGTTTTTCTACTCGAATGGGCTTCAGCTGGGAACTGGGCCTCACTACAAAATTTCTCCGTCTTCGGGCCCGGATTTGACTTCGATGTAGGCCGACCGGAGCTCGGGTATGGAAGTTAGGCCTAGATTACTGATTGCTGCCGAAACTGTGAAAACCCATCCGATTAGCCTGGTTTTCCTTCTTGCGACTTCTTTCCTTGCCCTGCACCGAAATACAAGAATTATGAGTCTAAATAAGTACTAATTCAGTATAAAAGATAGAATATTAGGGGATAAAAATATGATAAATTTTATTCTCATCAACCAATGCAGCCTCAAGTATTTGATGGAGCAGCGCATTGTGACACCTGAAGAACAGAAGTGGGTGTCCAAATTGTTGGGGTATGACTATGAGATCAGTTACAAACTGGGAAGGGAGAATTCTGCTGCTGATGCTTTGTCAAGAGTAATAGGCAGTCCTAGCTTTAATACTCTTTTTGTCCCTCAAACTTCTCTATGGAATGCAATCCAGAATAAGCCAGCAAACATCCCTACATGGTCCGAATTGGCAAGCTTGCAACTAAAAATCTGGGAGCTCCCTATACATGGCGGAATGGCTTGGTATGTTACAAAAACCATGTAGTGATTCCTCCTAATTCCCAACTCGTCAATCAGCTATTGCAGGAATTCCATGATTCACCGTATGGGGGACATTTCGGGGTATTGAGAACATACAAGCGCTTGGCACAACAATTCTATTGGCCATCGATGTATAAGGGGATTCAACAATATGTGGCCTCTTGCACTGTTTGCCAAAAGAATAAGGCAGATACTTTATCTCCAGCGGGTCTTCTCCAACCATTACCCGTCCCTTGCCAAGTATGGGATGACATCACCCTGGATTTTATAGAAGGGTTACCACCCTCTAATGGCAAAAGCACTATTTTTGTGGTGGTAGACCGCCTAAGTAAATCATCCCATTTTTTGGCCTTGCCGCATCCCTACATGACAAAGTTGGTAGCTGAAAAGTTTGTGGAAGGGATTTTCAAGCTTCATGGCATGCCAAAGTCAATCATTAGTGACAGAGATCCCATTTTCATAAGTCACTTTTGGCAGGAATTCTTCAAAATGTCAGGTACTAAGCTGCACATGAGCTCTGCCTATCATCCCCAAACCGATGGTCAATCCGAGGTGGTTAACTGGTGTGTTGAACAATATCTTTGATATTTTGTTTCTTAACAACCTCGAAAATGGAGCTCCTTCCTTCCATGGGCTGAGTTTTGGTACAACACTGCATACCATTCCTCTATTGGGATGACACCCTTTCAAGCTCTCTATGGGAGACCACCACCAAGTATTCTGAATTATCAAGTTGGAGAATCTTCTGTGGAAGAGGTGGACCAGACCATGGTATCTTGGAATGCCATTCTATAGCAGCTCAAAATCAATTTACATGCAGTAGTTAATCGAATGAAACAAATGGCCAATTCCAAAAGAAGGGACGTGGAATTCCAAGTGGGAGACTTGGTCTTCCTTAAACTCCACCCTTATCGAAAGTAAACTGTCCATAGGAGAGCACATCAAAAGCTAGCTAGTCACTTTTATGGGCCATACCAAATTGAAGAAAGAATTGGAAAAGTAGCTTACAAACTACAACTACCTGCAAGCTCTCGAATTCACCCGGTTTTCCATATTTCACTGCTCAAAAGGCAAGTAGGGGAGACTACTGCAACTAGCACTGAGTTTCTGCCCATAACCGATGATGGTGAACTTGTCATGGAACCTGAAGCCATTTTGGATACTCGATGGGTTAAGAAAGGATCAAGTTTCATTGAAGAAAGCTTGGTCTAGTGGAAAAAACCTTCCAAAGAAGATGCCATGTAGGAAAATGCTTAGGAGCTGCGAAACAAGTACATCAACTTGAACCTTGAGGACAAGGTTCCTCTGAAAGATGGGGGCAATGATAGGCCAAGAAGATCAACCCGAGTGCCTATCCGGAATCCGAGGTACGGGGAGTGAGCAACATCACTTGCATGGGACATGCAAGCAACAAGTGACGTGGCCAGGGGATTACATTAGTTGTTATTTTGTTTGCATAAGAATAGGTCAATCGGTTAGGAAGGATAATGTTATTGCTGTTATTCTATTTGCATAGGAATAGATCAATCGGTTAGGAAGGATAATGTTATTATTCTGTTTGCATAGGAATAGGTCAATCAGTTAGGAAGGATAAGTCCATTATTGTTAGCTATTTTCTTGTCAGTCAGCCATGTGACTCCCTTTGTTTAGGGAAGTAGTTGAGTCCTCTTTGTATTTAAACTCTATCACTTAACAAAGAGGGGTAGTTCGAAATTCCAACAAAATACTACAAGGTTCATTCTCACCTCAAGTAGAATATCTCAACTAGCTTTGACTGGGACCTATCAAGGGGATTAGAGGAGAGGGAGAAGAGTGGTCAGAGGGGAGTGCACCACCGTCTCTGTTTGGTGTGTTGATGGAAAGAAGACGGTCTATCCTCCAAGTGATTTCAGTGATTTGGTTAGTTGGGGCGAGGAAAAGAGGGGAAATAGTGAGAATAAAGGAATATATATATATATATATATATATATATATATATATATATATATATACAGAGAGAGAGAGAAGGAAGATATGATGTTTCAAATAGAGGGTTTGCACATAAACCTAGATTTTGAGCTTTGCACATAAACCTGGGCCTAGGCCTACAAGGGTCTGGATCGGATGGACCTGATTTCCGGCCTACATATTTTATATTATATTTTAATATTTTATATTAAATGGAATATAATATAAAATATCATATATAGATTATAAATATCATATTATAATATTTATATATAAAATAGATGATATCATGGTTTTGAAACCATCATTGACTCGAATAGTCAGACCATTTAGCTTGGGAATTGGTTGGGGTGTCAGTTCCGTTTTGGCTCAAAACTAAAAAATTTCCCAAAACCATTGAACTGTTGACCCAAGTAGTCAAACTGTCGCCCTATTCAACCCAAACAACGATTTTGGGCCTTTTATTTTAATTATTTATTTTATTTTATTGTTACTTTTTAAATTGTCACATTCTGGTCCATTCAATCTGGATGGCATAGTAATATTATACAATAACATATATTTTTTTATTAATTTTTAAATTTTTAATATACAAAATTAAGATTTGAGGACAAAAATGCACTTTAAACAAAAATAGAAAGGTAAGGTGACTTTAGCACTTTGAAACGTGTAGATAGAAAAAGTTACCCAAAATAAAATAAAAAACTATAAAAATCCCCCCGATAATTATTACTTCATTAAGTATTAATTTATTAAATAAATGCTTAATTTTTAAGTAAATAAATATTAATTAATATTTAATTATTTATATTTTATAACTAATTTTTTAGTAATTTATTTGTGAAATTATTAAAAATTTAGTTTAATTGTCATTAGCTAATAATAGCTAATAACTATGTTTTCATTAATCATTAACTAATATTAGTTAATTAATTAATTAATTATCAATGATTAATCATATTTAATTTCTTAATAGTTAACTATTAGTTATTATTTTCTATTAATAAATATTTATCTAAATTAATTTAATTATTTTTTGATGAATAATTTTTAATTAATTAATTACATAATAATTAAAATATGTATTTTCATTTTACAAATTATTATCTTATTATTTATGTATTTATTTTCTAACTTAATTATTATTAAATAGTAATCATGAATTATTATTTTATTCATTAATAATTGTCTAAGAATAATATTTATTCATTATTAATATTTTTTGGTAATTAGTAATTAGTTAATTAATAAAAATAACTTATTATATTGTTTTTTTTAAATAATTAAGTTTTCATTTATTATATATTTTTTTTTAAGTTTACTAATTACTTACTAGTTTATATTTTTATCAATTTATTAATTATTTATTTTTTGTTAACTTTTTATTATATTTATTAATTCTTAACCATTTTCCGTTATATGCTAATCAATTTATTAAATAACTCCAAAGCATTTTCCTCCTTGGGGTAAAATTATTATGTGTGTCATTTCACAAAATGCCACATTGAAATTTCAAAACAATATTCTCCACATTTGAATGTTAGAAAAGCACAAAGTCACAACTTTTAGGCTGCATTTGGCATTCCTTATTTTAAGGACTTGTCTCCTTTTTGTCGTTAAAAATTCATTATTAATACGGGCATTTTAACTACAAAAAGGAGACAAGTCCTTAAAATATGGAATGCCAAATGCAGCCTTAATATTATAACTTTTAACCACAAAAAAGTTATAAATAGCATTTCTCATTCTTCAGTAACCTATAGCTACGTATTTTTGGTTATCCGTAGCTATAGTTATAAATATCCTTTAGCCATGAACAACATATCCGTTGCTATAGGTCAACACATCCCTTAAATCTTCTACAACATATAACAACGGATATTAAAATCTATGGCTATAAATAGGTTTTATCCATGGGCGTGGTGACATTTAGCTACGGACAAAATGACCATAGCTAGAAATCAAGTTTTAGCCACAGGCATTTCATATCCGTAGTAATAGCTTATGTCTTGGCGAGAAGGTCAAGAGGGCGTGTGGCTCACTAGGAGCCATGTTCCTTGGTCGTCATCCATTCCGAGCGTATAACCTTGGAGAAGGTTGTGTGCTTCGGCTAGTCGCACGGCCAAGGGGTCTTGGCAATTGTGCACAATTAGAACGTATACACTAAAATTGAAGCCGAGGGGGAGGAACTTTGCACTTTTTTTTTCAATTGATAAGCCTTCAAAAATTACATTTCATTGATAATACATCTGGAGATTCTTTGAGTTCCAAGTCCGTAGAACCGGTCTTCCATTCAAATACTCGAGTTGAAAGGTGACGGGGCCGACGACCTGCTTGATTCTGTAGGGACCTTCCCAATTAGTGTTGAGCTTTCCAACACCAGGCTTGGGCACCATGACTTTTCTGAGGATGAGGTATCCTTATTTGTAATGCCTTTCCTTCACCCGAGAGTTGTAGTAGCCGGCTACCCTCTGCTAATAGGCCACAACCTTGAGTTGAGCCTGCTCTCGGACTCCTTCCAACAAATCCAAGTTGTTTTTGAGTTCTTCATCATTATCGACTTCACTATACACCTCAATCCAAAGCATCGGTTGACCAATCTCTGTTGGAATGATGGCCTCGGTGCCATAAGTTAAATTGAATGGGGTCTCTCCTGTGGCGATTCGAGGTGTCGTCTAGTAGGCCCATATGACGTTGTATAGCTCGTCGGCCCAGAGGTCTTTCTCTCTATCAAGTCTAGTCTTTAGCCTGCCCAAAATTGTCCTGTTGGTGACCTCGGCTAGGCCATTGGTTTGGGGGTAGCCTACTGAGGTGTACTGTTGCTTGATGTCGAGGCTAGCACACCATTCTCAGAACCTAGCGTCATCAAATTGCTTGCCATTGTCGGTGACGAACATGTGGGGGATGTCGGAGCGACAAATGATGTTCTTCCAAAAGAAGTTCTGGATCATCTTGGACGTGATGGCGACCAAGGGCTTGGCTTCGACTCACTTGGTGAACTAGTCAACGACAACGATGAGGTATTTTCTGTTTCCAGTGGCTTAAGAGAAGGGGCCAAAGAGATCCATTCCCCATTTGGCAAAGGGCCATGAACTGTTGAGGGCCGAGAGAGTTGTAGTTAGCCGATGGGAGATGTTGGATTGTCTTTGGCATCGATCGCACTTCTGCACTAGCTCAGTTGCATCCTTCTGAACTATCGGATAAAAATACCCTTGCCTAGTGCTTTTTGGGCCAAGGCTCTGCCTCCAAAGTGGTTTCTGTAGATGCCTTCATGGATCTCTCGAAGCAAATACTCGCCCTCCTCGTAACGAAGGCATCGGAGGAAGGGCAAGGTGAAAGATCTTCTATACAACTTCACTTCAAGTAAAGTGTAATGGGCTGCCTACCGTCGGACTCGTCTAGCTTCATTTCTGTTAGTGGGCAATTGCTCATGTAGCAGGTAGGCAATGATGGGGTCCATCCAACATGGGGTCGGCTTGTATGGGTAGCACTTGGACTTCTTCAAAGTTGGGTCGCACTAGCTTCTCAACACGGATAGTGTAGCCGAGAGAGTTGGCCCTCATATTGTGTTGGCCCGATGTGCTTGCCAATTTGGATAGGGTGTTGGCCCTCATATTCTCAGCCTGTGGGACTTGGAGCAAGGCAAAGCGCTAAAATTGGTGAGTAAGTTCTTGCACCTTGGATAAGTACTTGGCCATGTTGGGTTCTTTGGCCTCATATTTGCCATTCAATTGGTTCACCACCAGTTGGGAGTTGCTGAAGATTTCAATGTATTAGGCGTTGAGGACTTTGGCAAGCTATAAACTGACGAGTAGGGCCTCATACTCAGCTTCATTGTTGGAGGCCAAGAAGTCAAATGCCAACACATACTCCACTTCATTGTCATTTGGGGTGAGGAGTATGAGGTCCGCTCCACTTTCTTTTGCATTGGGAGGATCCATCCATGAACAATTTCCAAGTCGATAGAGGTCCTTCTTCTTCTTCTAGGGCTTGGCCGATGAGTTTGTTGAAGGTGCACTCCACCAAGAAATCAGACAGAGCTTGTGCTTTGATTGTAGGCCTTGGTTGGTACTATAGGTCAAACTCAGATAGCTCCACAACCCATTTCGTCAGCCGACCTGAGGTCTCAGGCTCGACGAGGACAGACTTGAGGGGTTAGCTGGTCAAGATAGTGATGCTATGGGCTTGGAAATACAACCTGAGTTTCCTGTCCAAGACTACCAGGGCGAAGGATAACTTCTCCACCTTGGGGTAATGGGTCTCGGCATCATAGAGGACCTTGCTAGCATAGTAGATAGGCCTCTGCATTCCATCTTCTTCTCTCACCAAAACAGAACTAAATGCCTCATCCCCGGCCAAGAGGTACAGGTATAGCATGTCTCCTAGAAGCGGCTGACTGAGCAGGGGGTGATGCGAGGTAAGACTTCAGCTTGTCAAAGGCACATTGAAATTCTTTGGTCCACTAGAAGTCCTTTAGGTTCTTGATGGCTCAAAAGAAAGGTAGGCAGCAGTCGGCCGATTTTGACATGAAAGAAATGAGGGCAACCACTCAGTTAGTAAGTCTCTGAGTTTATTTGATCGATTGAGGTGGTGCCATGTCAATGATTGGCTAAATCTTCTTTGGATTGGCCTCAATACCCCGGTGCATGAAAACAAAGCCTAAAATTTGCCTGAGGTGACACCAAAGTCACACTTGTTGGAATTAAGCTTCATGTTATATTTCCAGAAAGTGGCGAATGTCTCAGCTAAGTTTGAGGTGTATTGGTCGGCCTTCAGGCTCTTCACAACCATGTCATTTATGTAGGTTTTGACGTTTCTCCTAATCTGGTGCTTGAAAACCTTGTTACAAGCCATTGGTAGGTGGCTTCGACATTCTTGAGGCCGAAGGGCATAATCTTGTACCAATAGGTGTCATGCTTGGTGATGAATGATGTCTTCTCCTTGTCCTCGAGGTGCATCTTTATCTGATTGTATCCGGAGAAGGCATCCATGAAGAAGCTAAGTAGCTCGTACCAGTGGTGGTTGATCCTTGACAAAGAAAAATTGTCTTTGGGGCAGGCTTAGTTGAGGTCTATGAAGTCAATACGGATCCTCGATTTCCCATTAACCTTCTTCACCATAACCACATTAGATAACCAGTTAGGGTAGTGTACCTCTCGGATGAAGTTGGTGTCAAGTAGTTTGTTAACTTCCTCTCTGATGGCTTTTCAGCGTTCTGGTGCAAAGTTTCTCTTTTTTTTCCGAACTAGCCTAGAGCTCGAGTCCACACTCAACCTATAAGTAATGATCGAAGGGTCAATTCCAGGCATATCAGCAGCATACCAAGCAAAGACAACGACATTAGCTTTGAGGAAACTTACCAGTTTAGAAAGGTTGGACCTAATGCACACTATTTTCTTGGGCTCGTCCTCATCTAGGGGTACTGAGATGAGGTCCTCAGCCGGTTGTCTTCGGCTCACTGGTTCATCCTTGAGATCGAGGCTCTCCAACGGTAAAGCTACCTTATTCCTTCCCTTCAGTGCTGCCACATAGCACTGTCGGGCTACTTGTTGGTTCCCTTGAATGACTCTGATGCCGTGCTCGGTGGGGAACTTCATGGCGAGGTGGTAGGCGGAGATGTATGCCTTGAGTGCATGAAGAGTCGGCCTCCCGATGATGGCGTTGTAGGGGGAGCCGATCCTCACAACCAGGAACCCAGACATCTTCATCACCTATCAAGGCTCTGTCCCTACGGTGAGAGGTAGGGTGATCTTTCCCTCTGGTCTGACAACATTCCCGAAGAAGCCGACAAGTGGCACGTCGGCCAGTTGTAGGCGCTCTGGTGTCAATTTCATCTTCTCAAAGGCCTCATAGATGAGGATGTTTGCTGATGAGCCACTGTCGACAAGTATCCTCTTCACCATGTAATTGGTGATGGTCATTGACACCACTAATGTGTTGTCGTTGTGGGGTACCGAGACCCCATTCAGGTCCTCGTTCGTAAAGGTGAGAGCTTCATTCTGCTTCAGCTTTTTGGGAGCCGGCACCTGGATGTGAAGTTGCCTGGCATAGGCCTTACAGACTGAGGCCGAGCCCCCGGTGATGACGTCGATGACTCCGGGCAATTGTTGCGGTTGTTGCTGCTGTTATGAGGAGGAGGCACCAGCATCGCCTCCCACATACTCCTTCAAGTGACCATGGTGGATGAGGGACTCGATTTCATTCTTTAGGTCATAGCGGTCCTTGGTGTCATAGGTGGTGCCGTAGTACTTCTTGGGATTACCCCTCTTGGGGTTTCTGTTCATCTTTTCAGGCCACTTCATGTATTCCTCTTTCCCTGCTTGCATGAGGATTTGCATTCAGGTGGAATTGAGTGGCATATATTTGTTGTAGGTGAGGGCCGGTGTCTTCTTGTTGCCATCTTTGTTTGTTGTTGTTGCCATGACCGTCTCCATTCCTCCTCTTCTTCTCTGAGCCTCCGCGGTTGTGGTCGGCATCGCCTTCTTGGCATTTGCTTGCTGAGGCCTCCTCAGCGATGATGTACTTCTGTGCCTTCTTCAAAAATTGCACCTTCATTTTGGGCAGTGTCTTGGCAACAGAGCACTTGAGGGCCAACCCAGGGCAAGAGACTGTTGATTGCTGCATGCATGGAGACCATGGGGTCGAGGTGTTGGACCTCGAGCTCTTCCTTCTTGAAGCAATCAATATAGGACCGTAGACTCTCGCCGCGCTTCTACCGGATGGACATGAACGAGATGACGCTCTTCTGGCACCATCGGCTGCTAATGAAATGGGGGAGGAAAAGGCTGGAGAATTCTCCCATGAGCCGATGGAGCAAGGTGTGAGCCCAAAGAACCATCGGTGGGCTGCCCCCTTGAAAGTCCCTTGGAAAGCCTGACACATCAAGGTGTTAGAGTATCCATAAAGGAGCATGAGCGCTCGGAAGCTTCCTAGGTGGTCGTCTTGATCATTGTTTCTTTCATACATCTCTAGTGTAGGGGCTTTGAAGTTGGGTGGTAGGGGCTCCGAGGTGATGGCATCGGTGAGCGTCCATTTTGTTGGTCAAGTGGTTCTGGCTTATTGAAGCATCACCACGGCTCTCCTTGACCTGCCAAAGTTCATTCTGCATGGTGTTGATCTACACCTGTAGGTCGACAATCTTCTAGTCGATGGGCTTCTGCCTTGTCCGGGTCCTCTTGGACACGGAACGGGTCGGCCCTGTTCCCTGAGTACTCTGATGTGGGTGGGTCCTAATTCCTTTTGGCTTGTCGGTTGTTGAGGAGTTCTAAGAGGTTTGATACTTGAGAGGGAGAGGCATGGCATCAGCCTCCAGCCCTCGGAGGAGGACTATAGTTGCCTGAGCACACGCCTTCGTCCAAGGGGCTTTCCACTTAGTAGTGTCATTCATTGTCCCAGCGGTGGTCGTGGAACCTTGCTAGATCTCCTCCCTGTCGGTTAGGGGTCGGCCCTATTGGGTCCGATTGGGTGCTAAACCGGCAAAGCTTGGGAAGAGCGTCCGCTACAGTGCCCCAAGCTTCCAGTAGGGTGGCTACCCAGTGGAAAGCCTCCTATCGGTCTTCCCACCTCATTCAGTCTCTACGTGATATTATCAAGCCGGTCAAGGACCATCCGGAATTGGTCCATGATGACGAGGTTCTAAGCACTTTGCACGTTGTCTTGGTTATCGTCCATTATGTTGGAAGCTTAGTAGTTGAGTTTAGATAAGTGTTCAGTTGAGGGAAGTCTTAGCAGTTGTTCCCATAGACGGTGCCAATTGTTGCTGCTTGGAATGGGCGGAGGGCAACAATGTAAATATGCCACCATTAGCGGAGGGCTATCATGGCCAAGGGCTGACACGGTCGAGGGCCTATAGATCTGACCTGTGGAGGAGAAAGCATGTTAAAGGCCCCGAGTGTTATCCTAGGGGTGGAGGCTCCGATGATCAAGTTAGTAAGGAGAACAGAAAGTGATCGGATGAGGCTTGAGTAAAATAGCTCAAACGAGGTCACCAAGAAGCTAGAGAGCTTAGAGCAATAAATGTCAAGATGTCTTATCTCATTGTGACACCACTTATTTATAGCTGAACTTGCCTGGAGTTAGTTAAGAGCGGATGGCCAAGATGCGATCTGCCTTGTTCCACCATCGCCATCCTGGGCCTGCCATGTGCGCGCACACCGCGTAACGGCAGGCCTTATCCTCTCCCCGCCCAGATCGGGTGATGACGATAAGCTTCATTGATTGATATGTTACTCCCCGACTAAAGCGGAAATGGATCTCATCCATTCAGGTCGCAGATCCTGGAACCGTTTCGAGAGATCCATGATAGCTCAGCTATATAAAGGCATCAATCCCTCTAGGGTCCAGGTACGTGTGATTACTTACATTCAAGCTCTCTAGCACTTAGACTTTAGCTTGCAACCACAACAAGAATACTGACTTAAGCATCAGAGCGACCTCCCTGGGTCATCCACCCTAGTCACTCTGATCTCCATTTTGCAGTTTGATCCAACTCACCACGCGAGTATGTCCACAGACAACCCTCCAACTAGGAGCTTCCAGATTGTGCATCACCAATTGACGCCATCTGTGAGAAATGATCGAAAGGTCATCCCAATTCTATTTATAGTTTCAGACTCAGTTTCAACCTCAATGGCATCATCCAACTACAATGAAAAGAGTGACATGAACATTACTGGGGGGCAAGAGTAGCAGATAGTCGTTCCCCAATGATTGTTGGTGACTATCGACTAGTTCACCATTCCCCTGACTGCCTCTGGGGTCCCATCACTGTCCATGCCATACACTACCCAACAGGTGAGTGTTCCGCTCCCCTAGGTGAATGCCACGTTCTCGGAGCCTTCTGTGATTTCCCTTGGGATCGGGCACTCCCAATTCAACGACCTCATCCAGAGTGTTCGAACAATGCATATCCAAATGCAGTAGATCCATCAGTTCCAACAATTTCAACAGTATTATTTTTATCAACAATATCAGCAGTAGTTCCCACCACTACAACCAAGCCAGTCGACGAACCATGACCAAGGGCAAATCTAGAACCACAATCAGCATCGGGCTTACTAGAACATCCGCCAGTCTCCCCCCCATAGGGAGAGAACTTTGCAAGTACCGGTCCCTCCCTTGGGACAGACCCCACCGCGGGGTGTAGTAGGCGACTGACGTACTCCCCCTACTTCCCAAAGAGAGAGCTCGAGGGATAGGCCCGAACCTAGCCAGCCCGAGAGGCGCAGTCAGCAGGTTTCTCATGTAGATCGTCAGCTCGAGGCCCAAGGTGCGGGCTCAAAAAGAGACCCCTCAATTCCGCGTAACAGCCAACATTGAGTGCACGACGAAGAGGAAGCAACGAGGAGTAAGATCGAAGTACCTGAAAACACAGACGTCGGCAGTACAAATGTCGCTCCACCAAAGAAGCAGCAATGGCGACGTCACAGGACTCACCGTTCATCAACAAGGAATGATCCACCAGCGAAGCCCAACCATCCAACAGATCAAGGTCAAGAAAGAGAGGAGGTGAAGTCGGTGGCCACAGCGAAGTTGGGCGCAGTTCACGGATTTGTTTACGGCCCACTTCATCACTAGTAAGAAGTGCCTGAAATCACAGAAGAGCCTTCTGAACGTGGTGTAGAGGGAAGGAGAGTCAATTCGGAGCTATATCAAGTGCTTCAATGAGACATGCCTATAGATACCGGACCTTGACCCAGCAATACGTCTTACCACAGCGTGCAAAGGAATCACCCACAAAGAGTTCAAGTGGCATGTTGTGGCCAACAAGCCAAAGAACATCATCGAGTTTCTCCAGTTGGTCGATCAATTTATCAGCATTGAATAAAAGATAAACTAGAAAACCGACCACCAGCCAGGAGAAAAGAGGAAGAGAGAGGAAGAAGGAACGAACAACAAGGAAAGTAAAAAAGTAAGTCCCCCAAGTGAAGAAGCAAGTCCCCGAGCTCGAGGAGCAAGTCCCCCTCTTGAAGTTACAGGTCGGGTCGGCGTTCCAGGACCCCGCCAGTGGAGAGAACGAATTATACTCCCCTGAATGCAAAATCGAGGAGAGATCCTGATGGCCATCAAAGACTCCTCTATCGTCAGATGGCCACCCAGGCTTCTTGTAGACCCAACGACCAGGAACCCGAATGTATATTGTCACTTTCATCGAGACCATGGTCAGAACACAAAAAACTATAGAAACCTCCGTGATGAGATCGAAGAACTAATCCATCGTGGGTACTTGAAGAAGCACATTTTGCATGAGGAAAAAGAAAAGGGGAACCAAACAGGAGATCGGAAAAAAGACGCTCCAGAGAGCAGTAAACAGAGCGAGCAGCCACCTCGCCCGCTACTAGAAGAAAGACCAATACGCGGGGTGATTAATATGATCACCAGGGGATCTATTGTAGTAGGGTGCATAGTAGCAATTGGGAAAATGTCAATCCGAGAACAGAAGCATGAAGTAGAGAACCCACCCAAGCAACCTCGGATCAAGCAACCAATCTACTTTACCGAGGGCGATGCTCGTGGGTTTCAGTATCCTCATGACGACGCCTGGTCGTGAAGATGATTATCAATGACTTTGAAGTAAAGCGGACCTTGGTGGACTCAAGCAGTTCAGTCGATATCCTCTTCAAAGGAACCTTTGACAAGTTGCAGTTATAGCATACTGATCTAAAACAAGAAGGTGCCCCACTAGTGGGGTTCAGTGGAGAAGAAGTCAGGCCTATAGGTCGTGTCACAGTACCAGTGGAGGTGGACACGTGACCGAATATTGTCCGGTTCAAGCACACATTCTTTGTGGTCACTACTCCATCCCCCTACAACGCAATCATAGGTCGGCCTACTACGCATGTTTTGCGCACAATAGTGTCAACTTACTATCTTGCGATGAAGTTCCCAATAGATTACGGAGTGGGAGTAGTACAAGGCAACTAGCTCGAGTCCTAGAGGTGTTATGTGATTGCCCTCAAAGGAAAGGCAAAATTGGTAGAAGACGTCGAACTAGAGCGACTAGCAAACTATAGTGAGGAGCGAGCTGCCCCAATGGAAGAGACGGTCCACATACCGGTGTCTGAGACCAAACCGACCAGGACTCTCCAGATCGGCGCACTAGTAAGCGAACTGCTCCGAACTCAGCTAGTAAGTTGTTTACTTAACAATTTAGAAGTTTTTGCCTGGTCTATGGCAGAAATGCCCGGAATTGACCCTAGCGCCATAACTCACAAACTTAATGTGGACCCTCTAGTTTGGCTAATCAAACAAAGAAAACGCAACCTCACCCCGGAATAGTGGAGGGTAGTCGATGAGGAGGTTGGGAAGCTCCTCGTTGTAGACTTCATCAGGGATGTCCACTACCCGAGCTGGGTTGCAAACCCAGGGCTCGTGAAGAAAGCCAACGGCAAGTGGTGCATGTGCGTCGACTACACTGACCTTAACAGAGCTAGCCCAAAGGATTGCTTCCCCCTGCTTAGAATTGACCGCAGGTAGACACGACCTTATGGAACGAGTTGTTGAGTTTCATGGACGCCTATTCTGGCTATAATCAAATTATGATGGACACAACTGACCAAGACAAAACTGCTTTTGTAACCGAACTTGGGCTATACTGCTATAAAGTTATGCCCTTAGGTTTGAAAAACATAGAGTAACTTTCCAGCGACTTGTAAACAAAGTTTTCGAACCTTTGATTGGCAATAAAGTGGAGTGTTATGTTGACGACATGGTCGTGAAGACCCAGTTCTCTAGATCTTTAATTAACGATTTAGATGTTGTTTTTCAAATTTTAAGAAAATATAATATGAAATTAAATTCGAATAAGTGTGTCTCCGGAGTCACTTCAGGTAAACTCTTAGGCTACATAGTCAACCAACGTGGTATCGAAGCTAACCCAGAAAAAATAAAGGCAATCATAGATATGAGACCACCCTAGAAAATAAAAGAAGTCCAGAGGCTGATTGGCCGGGTAGTAGCTCTAAGTCATTTCATGTCTAAGTCAGAAGGTCAGTGCCTCCCCTTTTTTAAAGCAATTAAAAAGAATGAGACTTTTGAATGGTCTGAAGAATGCCAGCTCGCGTTTGACGAGCTGAAAAGGTATGTAAGTATAACCCCTGTTTTAACCCTACCTGAGAAAGGAGATGTATTGAAGTTGTATCTCTCCACGAGTGACGAGGTAGTCAGCTTGGTACTAATCAGAGAGGTAGACTGGGTTCAACGACCTGTCTACTATGTAAGTAAAGTGTTGCAGGATGCAGAGACCAGATACTCCGACACCAAGAAATTGGCATATGCGCTAGTGGTAGCAGCTTAGAAATTACACCCATACTTCTAAGCCCATATCATCGTCATCCTTATGGATAGACCTTTGAGGCACATCCTACTAAAGCCCGAGGTGTCTGGAAGATTGACGAAGTGGTCCATTGAGCTTAGCAAATACGACATGTAGTTCAAATCACAACCAGCAATCAAAGTGCAAGTCTTGGCGGACTTCATAGCAGAATGCATGTTTAGCACATTGGCCCCTGAACTGATTGAGCCCGCTCGCACATTGGAGGCATCAACCAGTGTGGCATCTGTCCCGGTCAGAGCAGTACCGACTTGGGATGAGGAGCCCTGGATCCTCCACGTCAACGGCTTATCCGACCAGCGAGGAAGAGGTGCGGGACTGATATCGTATGGCCCAAACGAGGTGAAGCTGGAGTACACTCTTCGGTTCGAATTCGAGGCATCGAACAACGAGGCAAAGTATGAGACGCTAATTGTCGGGCTCAACTTAGCGAAGGACATGGAAATGAAGCACCTCATCATTTGCAGTGACTCTCAACTGGTGGTTAACCAAGTTAATGGTGACTATGAAACTCATGACTCGACTATGGCAGCTTACTTAACCAAATTAGAGAGATTCTACCAGGTTTCACTTCTTGCTTCATCAAGAAAATTCCAAGGTCCAAGAATGCTGAGGTCAACACTTTATCACGACTAGTAAGCACGAGCGACAACACTATGCGGACTGTGTACATAGAGGATCTACCTCGGCCTAGCATTCTCCGGGAGTAGAAGAGGTTGCTCCTGTGTTGCAAGTGGAACTGAGCTGGATTGACCCGCTCGTTGATTATCTGCTCCATGGGACCCTATCTGCAAAACACAATGCAGCTAGGAGATTGTCAATCAGCTAAGTACGTCATCATAGACGGACGGCTGTACAGAAGATCCTTTACGCACCCCTACCTACAATGCCTGCGACCCACAGAAGTTGAGCTCATACTTCGCAATATCCATGAAGGTTTATGCAGAGGACACTTGGGGGATAAGGCCCTTGCCCAAAAGGCATTAAGGCAGGGCTAGTACTGGCCCACAATGAAAGCGGATGCACTCGAACTCGTCAAGAAATGCGATAGATGTCAGAGGCATGCCAACATCCTCCATCAACTACTGCTAATTTGAAGTATCTTACTAGCCCGTGGCCCTTCGCGTAATGGGGAATCGACGTCCTTGGTCCTTTTCCACCGAAAACTGGACAGGGGAAGTTCTTGGTCGTGGCATTAGGCTACTTCACAAAGTGGGTGGAAGTCGAACCGTTTGTAAGCATTACAACCCGAAACGTGCAAAATTTCTTTTGGAAAAATGTCGTATGCCATTTCGGACTGCCCAAAGTCTTGATTTTGGATAACGGTAAGCAATTTGAAGACATCAAATTCCAAAACTGGTGTGTCGAGATAGGGATTCAACAGAACTTTACTTCGGTAGCACATCCACAAGCAAACGGGCAGGATGAAGTAACGAACAAGGCTATCCTCCGCAGACTGAAAGATCACCTTGCGCGAGCTAAGGGTTGTGAGTAGACGAGCTGCCCAGCATTCTTTGGGCCTACCGGACAACCATCAAGACCGCGACGAGTGAGACCCCCTTCAACTTGACATATGGTATAGAGGCGGTGATCCCAGTAGAAATCGAAGTACCTACATTGCGACTTGAGGCTTATGATGAGGAAGTAAATAATGACGAACTCCATACCAACCTAAACCTGATAGAGGAGGTGCGAAACCTAGCCTACATCCGGACTGCGGCATACCAGCAGAGAGTAGCTCAGTACTATAATGCCCAGTTCAAGAAGCGACAGTTTCGTGTCGGCGATCTAGTCCTCCGAAAAGTTATGGTACCTGAGCCTGGCGTGGGTAAGCTTGGACCGAAATAGAAGGTCCATACCATATAAGACGGGTGTATGGGGAAGGCACGTATGAGCTCAAGAGTTTGGAAGGGAAGCAGGTACCTCGAGCATGGAATATCGACAACCTAAGAAGGTTCTACGTATGAGTCCACAACTCCAAGTATAAATTACTCCATGAAACCACCGAACTTTTCAAAAAGACGACAAGCTGGAGAGAGGACTATGAGTCACTCCTAGAAGCCTAAGGGCTATGGTGCCGAGCTAACAAGAGACCTCGTCATGATAGAAGTCCTAGTCACCTCCTCGGCATAGGCAGCTTAAGACCCGGTCGCCTCTTCGGTACGGGCTCATTAAAACCCAGTCACTTTGGCATGGGCAAGGCAGAGTAACCCAGGCACAGACAGGTCAGGCATGTACCATATAGTGTTTGTTCACCCTGGCGTACAATGACGATTAGATTATTCTCATTTGTGTCGAGCTTGCCAGCTTGGGAGTAATTTGCACTTAGAAAAATTTTGCTCCTATTTGGTTTTAGCTCGCTAGCTTGGGAGTAATCTATACTTAGAAAAATTTTGCAAACAAAGAGTTTTGCAAGATACTTGTATTCCATTGATAAAGAACTTCGAGTACATAGTAAAAAAACAAGGAAAGAGAGAAAGATTACAGTTGTCTAGCCGAGCTCGGAGGCTTGGAACATCAAGTATTACAAGGGGGGTGGTCCAAGAAAAGAGCCATCAGTCAGTTTGGGGCTCCTCATCCTTAATAGAGACTTCAGCAAGAGAATCTATCTCCATATGGTCCTTGGCGGCACCAGCCTCCTCTCCCTCGTCATCAAGTAAGTTGTCGTCACTCTCCACATCAGAGTCCGGATCTTTGGCGGCTTCAACGGCCATCTCCTTGGTGATCTTGGACATGGTGATGGCACTGAGGTTGAGGTGGGAAATTCACGCCGGGTCAACCACCTACTAAGCTTTAACCCCTTGCGGTAGCCTGCTGTCCTAGCCTCAACCAATCTTTCTCGAAGCTCCGTCGAAGACTTATACTCCTTGACTGCCTTGACCTTGGCCTCCTCCATCGCCTGAAGCAAGATTTTAGTCTGTTCCTTCATGTGAGCCTCGATGTTCTCGATCTCCCTCTTCAATACCGCCCCGCGCTCCTCGAGTTCCTTCTTCTCTGTCATCAGCAGAGTCAGCAGCTCCTTCTTAGCTCGCGCATCGTTCATTAGCTGGTTGATCTCGTTGTGAGCTAACTTGATTTTGGAGTGAGCACTTTGAAAAGACTCCTCGACTTTGAGAGCTCGCTTTTAGTTCACCTTGGACTGGTAGGCCAAGGCGTGGATAGAGGAGTTCACCTGCCAAAAGAGGAAAACCGGTATCAGTATGCAGAAATATCTAAGTATAAGGAAACTTGAAGGCTAAGTTTAAGTACAAACCACCATACAATGCATGGTTGCTCGAGCCCCGAGCTAAGCAACGGCAAGTCAGCCCAACGAGCGACCTCCTCCGTAAACACCGCATCCTTGCTCTTGAGAAGCCAAACTTCAGAGTCAAAATGCTCCGAATTGAAGTATCGTTGCTCAAAGAGGTGACGGTCATTGGAATGGGCTTTGAAGATGTGGTCTCCTCGGGTACGCAGGGTGGAGTGGCCTTGCCCGGGTCCTCCTCAACCAAATCAATTACGGGAGGCTGTTCGGCGATGGGTGGGTGTTCAGGCGCAGGAGTGACGACCTTGGTGGTGGTAGTCTCAGTCTGGATGAGAGCCTTCTTGGAGGCCCTCTTCTTCTTCTTCCTCTTTTGCATGCTCCCGAAGAGCTCATTGGCAGGGATGTCATCCATGGAAACTGCGGCAAGTAACGAACTAAGTCAGATACAATACCGAAGTACGAGTGGTGACCTACCAGGAGGGCTTAGGCCGGCTTGCACGAGTTTCTCCTTGATCATGAAATTTTCGAACTTCATGCCGAGCTTCGCCCAAGATCGGACCTCCTCCCTTGTCTCCAGGTCCAGTTTGACGCCGGGGTCCTGGATGGGCTGCCCTCCACTGAGTCGAGAAAGGCCACCCATTGGTGTTGCGGACCACGAAGTAGCACCTTTTCCAAGGCGGGACCTTGTTAGGGAGCTTGTGCAACAGCTTGTACCTATGGTGAGGAGACAAATTTTAACTTCGCCTGTGCTCGGGTAGAATGTAGGACGAGTTCTTCTTGATGGAAAGGATCGAAGAGAAGATATCGAGGTATAGGGGACGATTGTAATCGTGGAAAAGAGAAATGGTACCTACAATTTTACAGATGGAGTTCGGGTGTAGCTGGTCTATCACAATGTTAAAGAATTTAACGACTTCGACTATAAAAGGGTGGAGTGGAAGACGCAGACCGGCTGCGAGCTGCTCCTCGAATACCACAATCTCGTTTTGACCATGATCCCAAGGAAAGTTGCCTAAGGGAATGCTATATACAAAGTCGTTGGGGAGTCTGTACCGACCTCGGTGTGAGGTGGAGGCCGATTTGCCATAAGCTTCTTGCTCTCACCAGCGGACTCACCGCTTCCATCTAGAAGACTATCTAAGCTAAGGCTAGACATGTTAATGGAAAGGACAATGGTATCAAAGAGCAAAGGGAGGTGGACTTACAGAAAAGAAGACCGAAGAAAGCGAGATGACCTCAGACCTAGAAATCGTTGACACTGAACTGGGATACTTGAACGTGACCTCAAGGATTTTGGATTCGCAGATTTGTGGCGAAGAAAATGGGCCCTTAGGCCCCTATTTATAACCAATATATCTGGGAATCAACGGTCAAGATTAACATGACCCAGCGGCTCCTAGAAAGACTGGTTGAACGCCTCCCGAGGTTGAAATCAGCTTAGCGCACGTTTTGACGTCCGCGGAGACTATAATCGGCTTGACGTTCGCACGTACCTGATACGTGATCTGGGTCACCTCCTGGTTGAGCCGAACAGTCGAACAAGTCCAGCCAACGATCCGCCCTCCACATCACCTAGGCTCGTCATGAACTCCCTGTGCTGAATCAGGGCCCCTGGCACGAGGAGTGGAGGGCAATTGATGAGGGGTAATTTTGCACGACCTAGTAAGTAAAGGTCACGTGGACGCGATCTACCCGTAGAATGACAACTTAGCAAGGGGAGTCTAGACAACAGTTTACAGAGTTCGGATGTTCGGCCACCTCGGCATAATGCCACCTTGCATAAAGTCACCTCGGCATAAGGTCAACTCGTTATAGAGTGACCTCAACGCCTAATCAAGTTCGGGGCCTAGGAACCGAAGTGACACGTAATTGATTCCAGAAGCTTTCCAGCTGACTCCGAATATTACAGGATCATGCCGCATAACAGCAGGCCTTATCCTCTCCCCGCTCGGATTGGGCGACAATGATAATCTTCATTGATTGATACGTTACTCCCCAACTAAAGCAGAAACGGATCTCATCCATTCAGGCCGCAGATCCCGGAACCGTTCGGGAGATCCATGATAGCTCAACTATATAAAGGCATCAATCCCTCCAGGGTCCAGGTACGTGCGATTACTTATATTCAAGCTCTCTAGCACTCAAACTCTATCTCGCAACCACAACAAGAATACTGACTTAAGCGTCGGAGCGACCTCCCCGGCTCATCCACCCCAGTCACTCTAATCTTCGTTTTGCAGTTTGATCCAACTCACCACGCGAATACATCTAAGCAACCCTCCAGCTAGGAACTTCCAGATCGTTCATCATCAGCAATCACCCTGAACTTTGGATAGTGACACAATCCCTCCAGAGTTTCATTTGCAACAACGACCCACTCTTAACTTTCAGACTCCAAGTGCTTTCTTGGCCCGGCAAAAAAAAAAACAAAAAAAAAAAAGATTCCAACACTTTGACTTTATTGTTTGATGGCGAAGGCAAAATTACTAAAATGTAAAATGCCCATTCAATGTTGGATGAATTGGGAGAAGAAAATATAAAAAATAAAAATAAAAATAAAATAGGCATGCTAAAGATTTGGTATCTCTTGTTGTATATCTAGTTATTTTGCATTTTTTATTTTTTTATATATTTGTCTCTTTTATTATATTTTCTGTAATTTTTTATTTTTTCTTTATTTTGTTGTTTTCCTTTTTTTTCTTCATTTTTATTGTATTTCTTGTACTTTCTACAATTCCCCACTTTTTCTTTATTCTTTTTTGCAAAATAGTTTCATAAAATGAATTAGGGCTTGCAAGTTTTTTTTTTTTTTCGGTATTCGGGTTTGCAAGTTGGGTTGCACGACGTAAGAAATTTCAACATGGTTTTAGGTTAGGGTTTGGGACCACTGAAAATTTAACAAACTCCCCACCCAACCTGGCCCAAAATTGCACCCCTAAATCTAACCTTGATTGGCTACTTGAATCCTATTCTGCGATTGTCATATTCAATTATTCATCATAGCACTTAAACCATTTCTTACTACTTCCTTGCAAATGCTTTTTGGTTTAGAGGCCGTTTTTTTTTTAATTTTTTGGCTAACCCTTTGTTGGAATAGAAACTTGAATTAAAGATTAATCCGATGAATAATAGTGCTATAATTTTAAAATCACCTATTTTTAGTTTGATAGCACCACACAACAAAATCACCCATTTTTAGTTTGTTGGCATAGAGACTTGAATTAAAGATTAATCGGATGAATAATAGTGCTCACATTGTCCTCACAGCCACTTACAACTATGTATTGGGAATATCTTTGTACTTATATATTTTATTCATGGAGAAATATTCCTAATATGGTTTTAAAAAATAACTCGGAAATGGAATCGTTCTGGCCACCAGTTTCCGGGTTGACAATTCGACAATCCAATTCAAACGGATGGCCCATTTTAACAAAATAAAAAAAAATAAAAAAAACAGCAAAATCCATTAAACATGCCAATGGTTCAATCACACAAATTAACGAACCGTTGACTGATTCAACTATTTTTGGACAGGGACTGGATTTGAGGTAAAACAGAACAACGAACTGAACACTTCACAGGCCAAACGGTCCAACTTTCTGAATCAACAGTGGTTCGAAAACCATGATTCTCAATGCATAATTTGGCTACGAGAATGGTGTGAACAAGGTCTTGTCAGAACTGAATCCGATCTCATACGCAACAGGGTACCTAGATAAGATATGAATTATAGTCAAATTGGGATCTAATTCATTTTAGATTTTACAAGAAATGATGACAAGCTCAATAGTTGTCAAAACACAACAAACAAACCGAGTTACTTTCGTTCAAGAAGTTCGAATCAATAACAATCTGCTGGTGTGAACGGCGGATATGAAATATGTAAACCAAACCTGAGAAACCCTAAAATACATTATAAGACAAACTCTTTTCCCTCCACATGATTCAATCAATCTCCACATTTGTCTATCTAGTTCTAGCTTCTAAGCCATGACTATTGACTTTCCGCCATCAAGATAGCTAAGCAGAAGTCAAGCTCTTTGCTACATCAATGACGAAACGGTACTTGACATCAGCCTTGGCAAGACGCTCCATAGCAGTGTTCACATAGTCAATAGGAATGACCTCGATGTCGGCTGTAATGTTGTGCTTCCCTGCAAAATCGATCATCTCCTGTGTCTCCTTCATTCCCCCGATGCAACTCCCGGCCAAAATCTTCCTCCCTGTAAATGCCAATCAATTTGGTTAGTGAATAGAAAATAGAAGTAGTGCAATATATGTATATGATCTGATCTACTTCAGATGACATGGCGATATATATGCTCACCCATAACCAAAGGGAAGACGGCAATCTCCACCGGCTTTTCCGGAAGACCCACCATGACTAACTTGCCATGAGACTTTAGCAAGGAGAGATATGGCATGAGAGAGTGAACAGCAGACACAGTGTCGATGATACCATCCATCGTGCCCGCGGCAGCCTGCACGTACATATACAAAATCGAAATGGGAATTGAATTCAACTAAAATGTGTTTTCATTCCCAAGGGAAGGGAGGGAATGCCACTCATTCCACCAAGAATAAGAATGAGATGAGATTTCAATTCTGCCCAACCAAACAACTAGAATTGGAAATTGGAAAGGCCCATTTCGAAAATAGAATCTAAATTCCGATTATGATTCCAACTGCAATCCAAACGAAATCTAATCATTCTAAGGCTTGGTTGAATCCAAGTGAGTACGTACCTGCATCTGCTCCTGATTGCGACTGACTAGAAAGGCATCGGCACCAAGACGTTCGATGGCTTCCTTCTCTTTATTGGGCGAGGAGCTGATGACGGTTACCTTGATCCCAAAAGCCTTAGCAAATTTGACAGCCACATGGCCCAGCCCACCGAGCCCAAGCACACCCAAGTGCATGCCGGGCTCACAAAGACCGAAGTACTTCATGGGGCTGTATACTGTAATTCCGGCGCAAAGGAGCGGTGCACCGGCGTCCAGGGGTAGGTTGTCCGGGAACCGAATTACGTATCTCTGATTGGCGACCATCATGTCGGAGTATCCACCGTACGTCATTGTGCCGTCGTAGTAGATGCTATTGTAGGTGAGGATCATTTTGGGGCAGTAATTCTCGAGGTCATTCTTGCAGCTGTCACAGGAGTGACAGGCACCCACCATGCACCCCACGCCCACCTTATCGCCGACCTTGAATTTGTCGACATTGCGCCCCACCTCCGTCACTACACCAACGATCTCGTGGCTGAAAGAAAATATGGATGCTAGTATCAGTACAAAGATGATCGTTTGACGGTGGTTCAGTAAACAATTTCTCTTCCTATTTGTAACGTAGACTTACATCAAATCTCGTTGCCATCACTCATCAGGGTGGGTGAAGATTATATTGTTATGGGTCGGGCAATCCTCTCGGCAAATGTGTGATGGACGAGAGACGATCACTATCTCATATAAAAAGAGTTAAAAAAACAAGATTTTTTTTTTATTATTGAGACAAGATGGTAAATGTGGTATTTGGGAAAAACGTGTTTTTACAATCTATCTATTGGACCAAACGAAAGGATATTGTTTAAAATTCATCACGAATTTTTCACATTTTTCTGAAATTTATCAAACTTTTCAAAACCTACAAAAAAACTCCCTATTAATGAATTAGTATTTAAAACTCACCTTCCCTTGAATCACCATTCGCGATCATTAATAAAAGTATCCCATAAATAACCACTACTCTTGGTAACAGTGGTAAGCCAAACTTTTTAAATATGTGTTAAATATGTGAGGGTTGGGTCAGGTGTGGGCTCAAACCCGAGCTAGGGCTAATTTTGTTATAGCAAATATTTAATAAACATGACAGGCCATTTAGGGGCACTTTAGTTGCGTACATGTACAGCTTTTATTAATGATAACTAATGCTGATATGACAGAAATTCTGAATTCACTGCAGATTATCTCCACCTAAAACATCGAGTTTACATCTCCGCCCAACAACGTCTCTCAGCACATCTCCCTATAATACTAGCAGAACCGATAATGTTATCATCGGAACATATTCCTAATACACGATAGGAATGTGCTGTGAGACAGCCCTTTGTGGGGTCGAAATTTTTTATTTAATGAGATCAATACTGCGGGATGTGGTGTGGGACGTTGTGGGGGCGGAGACGTGAATTCTTAATGAGATCAATACCGCCGCATCAATTCCAAACTGACACTTACCCAACTGTACAGTTGTGGGATGAATTCAACAGGAAAAACCTCTAAAACTAATTGACAGGGGCAGGGGCTTGCATTCGGAATGGGATTCAGTCACCGCAAGGCCCGTTAACCATCATAGCCTTGCATTCGGAATACCTCCCATAAAAGTACAGAGATGTTCCCGATGCAAGGCTGAAAAAGCTGTTCAAACAGTGTTCGAACGGGCCCTGGAGTGACTGAAGTCGATCTCTACAGGAGTCATGTTTCACGTTGGGCTAATGGGGCCGTATACACCCCACCCTATCAGGCTATCACTAACTAGGGCTGCAACTTGGGCCGGATTGGCCCGAATCCAACCTGAAAAAGTCCGGTTGATGATCGGGTTAGGGTTAGTATTGAAATTCTTGAACCTGACCTTAGTTCGGGTTGACTCCTCGGGCAACCCAACCACCTATAGTACTAGACTACTAGTCTACTAGTCTGCAACTCTACTATATGTCATATATATAATTATATATATAACATACATTGATTTGTTTAGATGCATGATAATTGTATAACCCTTTTCTTTAAGTTATTCACAGGTGCTTGACTACTTGACTACTTGTGTTTTCCTTTTGTTTTGTAATTTTTATGTGTGACCTATATAATATATTCAAATTATTTACTTGATCCTATGAATTGTTATTAGTGATTTTATTTTCATAGTTTTGTATTTCATTATTGTTGATTTCATGAATTTATATTTTTGAGAAAAAATCTATCATTAAGTCATAATTCATGATAAATAAATATTTATTTTTCTATTAGATCTTAAGGGCCCAATCCAACCCAAAATTGAAATCGGATTGGGTTAGGGTCGAAAAAATTAATTAAGGTTAAGGTTAAGGTTGGGTAGGTCAAGTTGAAGGTCAGATTAGGTTGGGATCGGATGTTTAGAACATAGGGTTGGACATAGGGTCGGCGTCATCCCACCTAATCCGGCCCTATCACTAACCCCACTACTCCCATGAACAGGTCTATTGTTCGACGCGTGTTTGAACAGATTTTGTTTTTTGTTGGAAAAATTGACCCAACCAAAAGATACGTATATCTACCGCTGCAGGTGGAAAAGACCCATATACATTTAAAACCAATCAACCTTGTATACCGTGAAGAGTACACCAATCAAACAGCGGTACTTTCGTCTTTTAGCGGATGAGTGGTGTCATGTCATCATGGGAATCAAATTATGGTGCAACTCGTACCAGCACACGGTGCAACTCATTTATTTGGTGTCCGAGTACAACAAAGACGAAGCAAAACGAATACAGAAGCCTAAACAAGTCAAAGCTGAAGGGCTGATGAGCGGAGAAGGAGAAGAGTGAGAAGCCTTACCCAGGGACCATAGGGTAAATAGCGTTGCCCCAATCGTTCTTAACGGAGTGAAGGTCGGAGTGACAGATCCCGCAATAAAGCACCTTGAACGCCACGTCCTCATCTCCCGTTTCCCTGTCAACAACGAACGAATCGAGTCAGATGTCAATCAGTACATCCTTGATCCATGTGATCAATGGGAATGTCCACAGACCACTCGTTTGTTCTGCGTTAATTAGTGGCAGAAGCTTCAGCCCGTGACATCTCGGTAACAATAAAAAAACTGAAGGAAATTTTGAATCATTCAGATTTCAGAGTTGTTCAGCATTATTATTTTAGATTGAATGAATGGATCGACACAATCAGATCGGAAAGTGATTATCTCTATACATTTCAAGTCGCAGCTCACAAGGAAAAACAGGTCGCACAACTCATAAGGAATGCTTAGTAAAGGGAAAGAAACTCAAAAGGAAAAAAAAAAATCCCAAAGAAAAATAAAATGAGAGAAAATTAGGGAAAAAACACTTTTGTTAATCTTCTGCAAAAAACGAGTATATTTGCTTAAAAGAAGAACAAGAAAGAACAAGTATATTTGTTAATCTTGTGCAAAAAAATGGCATCAATGGAGTAATGATAATCATGATGAAAATCCGACAAGAAAAAGAACAAGAAAGAAAATCGCAGGGAAAATTGCAACAATGATCGATATTTGATTTGCTTGAAATGCAAAATACGAGAAACAGGATATATCAAATGGTGTTCGGATCTGAAGGACTTGGGAGATGATTCTCCAGAATGAATCGACATGCACAAGTGCAGCGCGAACGGGAAATACCTTCTGGAGAACTTAAAAGGAGATAACACTCCAGAGGAGTCTCTTGCTGCCCATCCGATAGCCTTTCGCGGGTGCTCTTGTTCCGGCGATTTCGACATCTTTCAGTTTTGGAAACAGAAAAGAGAGAGAGAGAGTGTTTAGGCACGATGAACGCAGGTCCGTATTTAAAGAAGGATTCACGAGGGCGAAAGTAGAAGATGACGCAATCGATGAGCAAAACGAAAACGGAGGGTAATTTCTTGTATTCTTGCCCATCACTCTCGCTAGGTGGGTATGGAAGACTGTCGACTATTTGCTCAGTCAAAGAGTTCAGATTGGGCTTTTCCCGTGAGGGCTGGTATTAGGGGGGCTGGAATTCAGAATTCTGCATCAATCCGTACTTGATAAAAATGTTTATTGGGAAAAAGTTCCAACCTATAAAAAACGTCAACCCGAATTTGGGCTTTTTATGTAAGCTTAATGAAGCATTTATATTCTTTTAATGCCCCCCATCTTTTTTATGGCACGACCTACACGCTTGGAAGAAAATGAAATATCTTTCCACAAAAAAATCTATTTGAATGTGTACCAATGATATGTGCAGCCCATTTTGGAAAATGTATATTAGGTTATGTGGGACCTACATTGAAAAATTTGTGGCCCCATATACATGTCTACACATGGACCCCACATACATGTCCACTAATGGTTTATAGGGCCCATCTTCAAAAATGTATATGGGCCCTACATACATGTCCACACATGGACCCCACATGCATGTCCACCAATGTTGGGCCTACATTGTAAAATGTACATGGGCTCTACATACATGTGCACCAATGGTATGTGGGGCCCACCATGAAAAATGCATGTGGGCCCCACAAATATGTCCACACGAACCCCACATGCATGTTCACCAATGGTATGTGGGGCCCACCTTGTAAAATGTATGTGGGCCCCACATGCATATCCACACATGGATCCCACATGCATGCCAGCCCATGGTATGTAGAGCCCACATGCATGTCCCCACATGGATCCCACATGCATGCCAGCCAATGGTATGTTGGGCCCACCTTATAAAATGCATGTGGGCCCCACATACATGTCTAGACATGGACCCCACATGCATGTCCACCAATGGTATGTGGGGCCCACCTTGAAAAAAGTATATGGGCCCCACATACATCTCCACCAATGGTATGTGGGGTCCACCTTACAAAATATATGTGGGTCCCACGTGTTAAATGAAAGGTTCGTTGGCCCACACACAAGACATTCATATATACATAACACATTTTCATCAAATTACCAATTAGTCTTCTAGCTTTTATGGTATTTCATGAGATCTATGAAAAACATTTCAACCAAACAGTCTTTGGTCTTCCAAGATCTATTTGCAAAAGCTTACCATGTCTTTTAACTATTAGATCTTGTAACAGGTCTTCTAGAAATGACTTGCCAAACATGCACTAAATGAGTAGTAGCGGGGGCGGGGGGCGTTGCAACGCACGGTTGCACCGGCAAACATTTAACCATAAATATTTGTTTGGCAATAGAATTTTTAAATTTTTTAGTTAATTTTGTTAAGCATTTATTTAAAATAAACAAAAAAATTAAATAGTTTTTTTGATATATATAATATTTAATATATAATTAGAGTCAAGCCAAGGCGAGGATTTCACTACCCATCCTTGATGTAGGGAATCTGGCTAACCTGCATATCTTGACACGTGGTGCCGATCGGATCCATCTTGACCATCCCGTGGATCTTGATATGTGGCGTCGGCTAGACACACCCTGACCATCCATCACCAACCACTGCCAATTATTGCTACCTACTCCCAATTACTCCTCTAAGGCAATTTTGTTTATAAAAATGGGATCCCACATTGAGGTAAACACTCTTTGAAGCTCAAACTCTAAGTCTCCTCTCTCTTGCTTGGTCTAACCCCTCACAACCCTTTTCTAACTTGATCGTCAGAGTCTTCACCCTACGATAACTCCTGGCCTCTGACATCTTCTTTCTTTTTCTCAACAGGTTGGACCCGTCAGCCTCGAACGCTAGAAATTACGTTGTTACCCTCAACTCCACATTTGGCAGCAACAATTGGTGTCGTCTGTGGCAACGTCTTCAAAACTTTCCCTTAAGAAAAAACAAACCTAATTTAATCAAGGAAAATTCCTGATTAGTACCCTGTACTTTGTGCTTAGTGCCACTTTGGTCCCTAAACTTTAAAATGCGACAATTTAGTACCCGAACTTTCAAAACGTGACAATCTAGTACTTGTCATTAATCAATAGTTAATCTATCATTAGGTGACATTTGAAAATGACACAAATGCTCCTTAGAGTGTCATTTAATTTTTTTATGAACCATCTAAATGTTGACAAAAAATTAATGGCCCCAAATCCTTGCTTCTTCCATTGAAGAAAGTTGGGGTTATATTTGAGTGGGCATTTTGGTGACCCCAACTTTCTTGAATAGAAGAGGCAAAGGTTTGGGACTATTATTTTTTTGTCACTATTTGGATAGTTGATAAAGAAAATTAGATGATACTCGAAGCGCATTTGTGTCTTTTTAAAGTGTCGCTTAATGACTAATTAACAACTAGTCAATGACAAGTACTGGATTGTCACGTTTTGAAAGTTTAGGTACTAAATTGTCACATTTTAAAGTTCGGAGACCAATGTGACAGTAGATCCAAAGTAGAAGGTACTAATTGGGAATTTCCCCTTTAATCAACTAGTGTCCCTGAAATGGCTGACAAGCAAGACCCCCACCCATAGGGTGGTCGCCCCGTCGGAAGCCATGGACAACACTGCGAGCGATCTGTCTGTACCCCACTAAGCCAAACGCTTGGATGGCCTAGAGAGAGCAGAACCCTTGAACTCAAACAACAACAATTGATGGGATTGCAAACCCTGTTTTGACCCCGTGGGGTCCCACATCAAGCACAAGAACCTCAGTCATCAACACCATCGTGTGGCGACCAGTCGGGACAACAGTAGGCGCTCGGACCACTATAGTCCTCCTCCAAGGGCAGGAGGCTGGTGCCATGCCTCTCCCCCACCAATTTCCGACCTTCGCAACCTCCTCAACAATCATCATTCCCATAAGGCTCAGGACATGCCGGTGTCCGAAGACTCTGGGAACGGGGCCGACTCATCCCACACAAGAGAGAACCAGGACTAGGCTGAAGCGATGATGCCATACATCGACCAACGCCTTGGAGATATTCAAGTGTAGATTGGCACCCTTCAAGATCAGCTTCGGCAAGTGAAGGAGGGCTAAAGAGATGCCTCCACCAGTTGCCCTTGCCTCATTCAGCTGAATGGAGGCATTCTTAGATTTCATTATCTCTGAGCCCCTCCCACCAAATTTTAAAGCCTAGAGACCAATGACAGGAGTATAGATCCCGAGGACCACCTGAAAAGCTTTCGAGCCCTCATGCTCCTACGTGAATACTCTGACGTCCTTATGTGTCGGGCCTTCCAAACCATATTCAAGGGAGCAGCACGTCGATGGTTCTCCACAATGCCTTCACACTCAATTGTCACTTCGGAACAGTTCATGAACCTCTTCCTAAGTCACTTTATGAGTAGCCGATGGTGTCAAATAACCATCATCTCCATTTGACCCAAATGGTTAAACCGGTGACACGCAACCCAAAGGAAAAGGCGGTTTGGCCTTTGGGTCGATTTTTAATACATTGGTCATCCTTGATTTTTGTTTTATATAATGGAATAGTCATAAATAGTTTGAATGTTTAAAAACAAATATAAAACATTTTTTAAGTGTCGTTACATTTTATCATATATAGTGGCGTCTTTATAAATATTTTGATGCTTAATAATTGTCACCTAAGACCTTCAAATGTTTTAAAACATTGTTCACCCTTGCCTTTTGTTTTAGTTGAATGTTTAAAATAAAATATAAAACATTTTGTAAGTGTCATTATCATTTTTTGTCTTATATAATGATATTATTGTTAATATAAGGCTAAACCCTTCACACATTTCATGACGTTATGAGATTCTATTTGTTACAAATTGGGTGCTCCATTCGTACTCATTTTGCTTTTAACATTTATATATGATTACCTAGCATCCGTGCGATACATATACTTTATTTGTAAGTAAAATTGAGGATGGAGCTCTATGGTATTTTAAATTAAATGGTGTCCATCTAAGTCCAATTTGGGTATTATTTCTTGGATTATGTCTAGCTTATTTGATCATAATCTACGTTATGCTTTAATAAGAGTGGTCAATTTCCTATGCTCTAGATAACTTTGTATTAGTTTTGTGTCTTAATGTTGATTTTTATTCACTTATTATTATTATTGTATTATTTTTAGGTAAAATTATAAAAAATCCTCCTTTTATATCTATAAACCACATTTTTGTTTTGACCCTAACAAAGGCCTCACCTATAGTTTTAAAAAAAAGTGCAAATACCCCATTCCCTTGTCTTTCAATAACATGCTTTAAAGTTACCAAAAGATCCTTATCATTGTTAAGGCATTATTGCATACAAATTTTAGTTTCAACTTTACCCTCCACTAATTTATTTTACCATACCCATTTTTTAAAACAAATGTCTGGGTTCAATACAATACATATGAATAAGAGGTTTTGGTTTCAAGTCCTATCATTACTATTTTGAAGTTTCTATTCATGTTGTGACCCATGTGGTTTCATGAACCATGACCAATTCACCAGTTTTCTAATTAAACCATATTTTTGATTAATCAGTCTTCATGGTGTGATCAATTATGATTCAAATAACTAGTCTAATTGTTTGGTCCAATCCAGTTTTCTAAGCAATAACTTGTTGTGGCCCACCTTGAATCAAATGAAGTGGCATTTCGGTGGGACCACAACAATACATTAAAGGTAACCAACGATTCACGGTTTATCCCTGGGTTAAAACTCTGTCATGTCAAAAGTGAACACATGTTCAATGAACTATGAAAAAACTTTGGCTGTCCACATTTGATAACCTAGACTCCATGTAAAAGTTTGATGCTGGATTCATTATCGTATCGACGAGTATCAATATGATCAATACATTTTTTTTATTTTTTATTCTATAACAGTTTTACTTTTACTTTTTATCATTTTATAACAATTATATAAGGATGGAATCTATCATCCCAAAGTTTAATTTTTTTTTTAAATGTATAAGTATTAATGTATCCAATTATCCACAGATGCACTGATACAAATACGAATAGGGGTATTCATGGCTTGGTTGGGCTTATTTTTTAAACTGAATTGGTACTACCAATTTGTAGAAAACTAGTAACTGAAAGCAAACCAAAGCCGATCGATTAATCAATTTAACCAAACCATGGGCTTATTTTTGAATCCAAACCAATAGTACCAGTTTCTAAAAAACTATTAATCAAAAGCAAATTGAAGCCAGTTGATTAATCCATTGATTAGGTTGGTTCAATGATTTTTTAGCTTTTTATATTTATACTATATATTATAAATAAATATGATAAAAACTAAAAAAATATATAAAATATTATATTTTAAATAATAAATAATATATTATATATTATAAATATATATAATGCATATTTATTAATTTATAATATATGGATAATATGAAATATATATTATATATAATATACATACATACATACATACATACACACACACACACACACACACACACACACACACACACACACATATATATATATATATATATAGATGTGCCTAATTTTTCTATGTTTGTTATTTATTTATATTTAAAATTTTTATTTAGTTATAACATCTTGGATTAGTCCACTTGACTCTGGTGGTTGAATTGCTTAATTGTTACCATGATAGAAAAATGGTTCCATTTTTGGGTAAATTTTAAAAACTATGCATTTTTTTATCGTTAAAAGTATTGGATGTAGATATAATTGATAGACTTTATCTATTTTTTACTTTGTGAAAATAATATATAAATATAAGATTCAATAAAAGAATGGGAGTAACTACCCTAAGATAAGACATAATGAGAGGGAATTGAATGAGGAGAAATGTAGTAGTTCAAATTACATTTCGTTCCCTCACAATTAGAGAGGAACCAAATTAAAAAATAGGGGTATTCTAGCCAAGAAAAAGATTCAATGAATGTTAATGGAAGTTAATATTTTAAATATGAGGCTTAATAAGAGAGATTTAAACGAAGAGAAAAGTGATTTTTCAAAAATTTCATCCTTAAAATTGGACAAGGACCAAATTTGAAAATTGGGGTAATTTAGTCAAATAAAAGTTTCACACCATTATTCTCACTTTTAATAATAGTATAAGCAAGCATTAAATGAAAAATGTAAAACAACATTTTTATTATAGCTTGTTTTGAAATTATTGAACAAAAGAATTACTTTGTGTCTTTTATATCAAGTAAGCAACACTAAATGAAGATGTAAAATAACAATTTTACTTTTTTGCTTATTTTCCAATTCAAACTTTAGAGAAGGGGCATTTGTTGTCCAATGAAAATTTTAGAAGCTAGAGACACCTATTCACACTTTCAAAGATAGTATAGATATAGATTCATGGCAATGGTTTCTCATTATATATAGACTGTGATCAACATTATGTGGATCTACACTTGTTGGATGAACTCTCAAAAGCTACTTTTATTGTGCATGTTTAACAGTAAAATAGCCCAGATTGATCTAGGGTAATAGCTGGATAGGGGTGGATGCATGGTTGCCGCCTTAGATCTAAGCCAATGGTCTTAAGACCTTAACTAGCGGTCCTATTGACCCTTTTTAGGATAAGTGTGGGGTAAAAAGAGTAATCACGATTAATATTCTTTTAATTAAAAAGACAAATAAAGAATTAATAAAAAGGTTGTATTATGGGCAATTCCAAAGGAAAAGGCAAAGTGGAGTGGTTGTGAAAAACTATAAGTCAATGGAAAATAATGGTGGGAAAATAAGTAAAAGTGATGGAGGTGGTGAAGGAAACCAAGGATTAAAGTATCGGTATTGGGTATCGTATCAAACAAGTTGGATATAGATACAAATATGAATACGCTTTGAAAATGCATGTATACGGATGAAAGATATGAAAATACATGGATATACTAGAAAAATATATACAAATTTCATAAATACATCAATTACACTAACTTTAAGGTCAAAATAACCACAAATATGGTATAAATACATAAGAAATGAATATTTTAATGGTATATATAAAGAAATATTTTACAATTAATATAATGGAATGCATAAATATCATACAACTTTGTTGGTAACCCATCAATCAGGAGTCCAAGATTCATACTATATAGATCTTTACAAATTAACACATGCATAAAACGATTATTATGTTATATTCTATTTAAGTCCAAGAAACAAAACATATACAATCATTATATTTTAATTACTATATCAATTTTTTTTTATTTTATTATTTTTACTTTTCAACATTAATGATAAAATTCAACTAAATATTTAATTTGAAATGCAAGATAAAAAATGTATTTCTTTTTGTAAATAATAAATTTTATTATAAAATGTATATTAAAATATCAATTGACAATTTATAAAATATATAATCATAACTTAAAATGTTTCATATATAATATATTAAAGTTTTTAAAATACATATCATACACAAATTCATAATTTTTAATTACTAAGTTAAGTATTTTATTATTAACATTTTTATTTCAATAAATTTTCTGAAATAAGAAATTTTTATATAAATTTAAATTAGTGTATTTGATAGGTTCAATATAATATTGTATGCTTGAATATTTTGTAAACAAAATTTTTAATTTATTCATGTACAATTGTATGAATTTTAAGTACTAAAATAATTATTCTATTATTAATATTTTTATTTGTATAAATTTATAAAGAGTGAAAAATCAATTTTTAATATAAATATAAAATTGGTAGAATTTGTATTTCATTTATAATTATAAATATTTATTATGAATATTATTGTTTTTAATTTTAAGTTGAAATTGTTGAACATATTAATATTTATTATGTCATTTCTTTAGACTGCATGTTTACAATTAAGATAATAAAATTAATTATATTTCACTTATAATCATAATTGAAATGATGGCTTAGTGGCTTAACATCTCGCTTAATATTTAAACATTAGCTCGAATATGCATCTGCTTCATTTTTAGTATCAGAGTTGTGCGTTTATCCGTTTGTATCGATGCGTATCAGCCCGTATCGGCCAACACGATGCGATACACATTGATATGGTGTTGTATTGTATTGATATGCACAACTGGAATGGTACAATGACAATCATAATGTATCCATTATCATTCACTAATGATATCGATACGATACACCCCATATTGAACATATCGTATCTATATTTTAATCATGGAAGGAAACCAGTCTTGATTTGTATACAACAAAAAGTAATATGAGAGTGGTGGAAATGGTGGTGGATGCAGATTATTTAATGAATGAGATTATTTAATTTATCTTAGGATGCCATTTTGATATTGAAGGAGGTGGTAAAGACGAATGAATTGATGAGACTAATAGACTGTTTGCTGCTAGAAGTCGTGGTTTGATGGTTAATTTAGTTTTATTAATATTCAAATTTGAATTCAACTTTATCCATGACTTTGATAGTATACTCTAAGAGGCATTTGATAACAATTCCTGAATTGAAAAACATATTACTTTGTTTTCAGTGAATAAGTTTTTAAGGAGCACTAATGGCTGAAATTGAAATTGGATAGACCATAATATTCTTAAAAATTTTATTATTTAATTATCTCAACAACTAAAAGACAATGCAATAGGAATTTTAGTTCACCAACTTTAGTTGTTATCAAATTAATGGCCCCTAAATACTATATATTATTACTGAATTAACCTAAATATATAACTAAAATTTTATATTATTAATAGAGAGGGAGTTTAGCAAGTCTTGTGGTCTTTTGGATTTTTCAAAGATTGAAAGACCAAAACTAGTAATGAAAGACGAGAAACCAAAAAGGCCTATGCCCTAAAAAGCTTATAAAAGCCTAAAATGGCCAAAAATTTGAAAACTTCAACTGAAACTTCTTGTCTATCTGCACCTAAAATCTTTTACTTAACAGCTTTATAAAATATGGTGGACTAGTATACTTGCCAAACGGTCTAAATATTTAAAGCCAATACCCCGAAAGTTCGATACATCTTTTGGCCATCTAGGCTGTTAGAATATCTTCCTAAAAAGACTTGCAAAATGGCATCAAAATTAATAAACATGTCAATTAAACTTGAACTTATGATCTTTTAAAGAAGCTAAATTTTTTAAGCTTTAATAAAAATTTTGAAATTTTACATGCATATGTACATACATTTGTATAATGAGAATTGGATTGGACTAGAGATTCAATCACCTATTCAATTCAATCATAAAAGAGTACTTTTGAGTTTTGACAAAAGCATTAGGTACTTAAAGTAGGGGTGTCAATTGGACTGGATTTGGTCCAATCCGATCCAGTCCAATGTGAGTCCATTACAAATGGACCAGGTCCAATCCAATCCAATGAATAATTGGAACCATTTTGTATCGGTCCTACTCAGTGTTTGGACTGTCCGATTTGCTCAAATTCATTTTAATTTAGATTGGTTTCAACCCAAACTTGGTTCATTGACACATATATTCTTATCTTATATCAATGGACCGGTTTTTGGCTTAATCCAACCAAATCCTATATAAATTTATTACGGACGGAACAAGTCCAGTCCAATCTAATAAATATTTTGGACCGAATTGATCCAATCCAAGGTTCAAATATTCATCACATATTGGCCTGTATCGACCGATACATACTGTATCTTAAGGCTTCCGACACGGGGAACGGTTCGAAATAAATCGTACCGTTCCTTTTCGTTGTGCCGAAGGCGTGTCGATGCTGTATTGGTGTTGTATCGGTGAGTTCCAGTCGTGTATCGGCCGATACGCAACCGATATGGTAGCGTATCGGCCGATACACAATGATTTTACTATTGTTAAAACACAAATAGAAGTGATTTCAAAAGATGGCTTCTAAACCCATTTCAGAAGCCCTCTTTCTTTCCCAAACCCTCCAAAAAGCCTTTTAACCTTTTTAAAGACTCAAATCTTGTAAAAATTTGTCAAAAACATTTATAAATTTGTAAGATGCCAAGATTCAATAAGTTTTTTAAGGTTGTGTAAAAAGGAGAAAAAACTAATATGTTTTTTCATTTTTTTTTTTACATTTTCAACCAATATTAGAAAAGATAAGGGGAGTGAAAATAAATATGTTTTTGCTTTGAAAAGACCCACCTTTTAACAAATGTTACGCATTTTTATTTTTTTAATATAAAAGAATTTTATTAAAGATAAAGAAAAAAATGAAATCCCCCTTCCTCCTTCCTCCTTCCTCCTCTTATGGAAGCTTATGCCTCTTGCGTTCTGAACTATGCTTCACGCCTCCCGGTAGTGGAACACCTCTATGCTTTAAAACATTGAATCTTTGATATTTATTTATTTTTTTAATTTTAGTTTACTTTTAGAATAACATATGCAAAATAATTATTTCATCTATTATGTCCATAAATCCATTCAATTTTTTGTTACATATTTACTTTTCTTAATTTTAATTTAATTTTTAGAATAAAACATGCAAAATAATTATTTGAATAAAAATAAATAATTATTTAGTTTTTCAAAAATTAGAATAAAATATGCAAAATAATTACTTGATCTATTATTCCATAATTAGATAGTATGTTTCTGTTCCCGACTTCTCGTTTGTTGATTATAATATGTTTTCTTCATAAAACCCACTAAAACGTGTTATTTTTATGCATAAATAGCTCATTTATGTCTTATATTTAGCGATATTGATGTTTATTTATGATTTATTAGAGTATTTATAGCATTTTCATGTATTTCCATGCATATTTTAATTTGTCGTCTGTATCCATACGTATCCAAGGTATATTCCGATATGTCTCTTAAATTTGCCTTTCCGATATTCATAGCGTTTCCGATACTTTGAACCTTGATCCAATCCACTTTCTTTTTGGTCCATCCAAAACGGGTCCATTGACACCCTTAACTCAAAGAAATTATGTGAAATGCTAGTAACTAAACCAATTCATGCAATTCTTATTCTAGCAGAGGGGCCCTGTGTTGCAAAGGTTGTGAAAGATAAAGTGTGTTGTAGACAAAAAATCCAAACCCGCAACCCATATTCCAAAACCCACAAGCCCATCTTTGCTACTCTCCATCAAACAAATATTTGTCTAAGAACATAGAATAAGCATTCAGTTGCAATGCCGTTTCAATAGAAACAGAAACTTGTTGTAACATTGAGTTGGACATCAAAGGCATCTCTCATTAAATTGTGAGACTAGACTACTAGTGACCGAAATATATGAGACACATGCAAGATGCGGGTTTAAATTATCATTGTCTAACATGGTGTTTGGAAGTGTGGGCACTTTTTGGGACTGATTTTCAAGAAAAAATGCCCATGTTTCCAAGATCCATTTTTTACAAAAAAAAAAAAAACGCTTCTGCCACGTAGGCAATGAGCAACACTATACTGTTTCATAAGGTGATTTTCATCACTGTTTTTCATGTATGTGCTGACAGGTAAGCAACACATAGGATACACATCAGTCAACTGTTTGATAAACTGCCATTTGGCGTTTCATGCATTAGTGGAGTCCCCATTTTCGAGGCATGCCCGATTTTTTAATAATCAGCTGAACCAAACAATGAGATATATAGGTGTTTGTTGAAACACGTATGTGGATCCAATGTGGCACCGTTTTTTTGAAAAACGGCCACAGTTCCAAACATTCCCTAAAATGCTTGAATACCAAGAACAAAACTAATGGGAATGAAAGGCTGGAATAGAGTTTGTAAGTTAAATCACCTTTTTGATGATCAATCAATGATATTGATGCAATTTGCAAAGTGTCGGTAACAACTATCTTACATGATTCAATTACAGTGAATACAGGCTTTTCAAGACACTATTGCTTAATTATGTTGAGAGTTGCTATATATCAGGAAATAAGTTACAATGCTTATTGAAATTAAGTTGAATCTCAATATTTTCTTGCTAAATTTTTAGGACATTTGACATACAACTTAGGTGTAGTCTTCTTTTATTTTATATTTTCTTTGAATTTTGTAAAATGGAAAATTTGGTTTTCACTTATTAATAAATTGAAGTTACTGGGCGCTAACTCTTCTGTAATCGTAGACACTGATTTTCAAGTCATTTTGTCAAATTTTGTGAAATAAATATAACACAGAATCACATTAATATTTGAATGAATAAAAATGTAATAGTTCAAATTACATTTTGTGCTCTCACAATTAGAAAACGATTAAATTAAAAAAGAGGTATTTTGGTAAAAATAGGATTCTATAAAATGTTAATTGGAATTAATAAATGAGAGGGATTTGAATGAGAGAAAGTGGTTGTCGAAATTATATTTCTAATTTTCTACCCTTACAGTAGAGAGGACCAAATACAAAAATTGGGGCCTTAAAAAAAACAAAAATTAGAATATCTTATATATATATATATATATATATATATATATATATATATATTAAAGGAAGGATTTCAGTTCAAAACCCCCTACAGTCCGACAAGTGGCCCATCTACATTTAGAAACCTGTCCTTTCAAGACGAGAGACCATTAACTTGCATACTAACAAAGCCCAAAGCCAACTACTCTAAGCCAACTGCATGTAGACACATGGCCATTTCTGATTTTGTTTTCTCTTACTGCTTCCACATACGTGTAATATTGTAACTCTTCAAACGTGAGAAGTGGGAAGTTCCCACTCTCAATAATGCACAATAATATCAAACAATTTTCAATCTTCCTGCACATTCACTCTAATTGAACTTTCTATACATTCAACCGTCTCCTCCCATTCTCCCATCATTCACACATGTGGTGTCCCATTTTTACAGAAAATACAATTTCAATTCAACTGCCCACTTTTTCAGGTAATAGTAATTTAATTCATTGTGGGTAAACCCACGTTGCTTACTCTTAGGAAACAAATACACACATCTACGTTCTCAATCAATTTTAGTCATTTTATTCTCCCTCTGAACTGAATTGCACCAAACTGCAAAATTTCTTCTCAAGAATCTCAATCAATCTTAGTGGATATGCATCAAACTGCAATCTTTCAGGTATCAACTAAACCTAGCATTCTTCCTCTTATCATTTTTCTTCTAATCTAAAATATTTATACTTTTTTGCAATTTCTACCATCTTTGGAGCAATTCTGTTTTAGTTGTGCAATTTCCCAGAGTTATGGTTTCTTTAGTCTCCGGAGTGTCTTCTCTACAGTCTCTGCAATTTCATTTAGCTTAGTGCAATATTCAATCTCATTTTACCTTTTAAACTTATTTTGTGTGAACTTTTACAAACCGACGACAACTTTTATTGTTATTGTTAGTGCAATATTAAAAACAGAGTACTGTTTGTGCAAATCAACAACAACTCTTTATTGATACTATTACTGCAAGCATTCATACTGTTACTGCAAACAGATAATCAATCCTTTTATTCACATAGTTATTGCAAACTGGTCTCAGTAGACCACCGACGGTGACTTTTGGGTAACCACCGATGGCCGGAAGGGTCATAGCAAGTAGCAAATTAGCAATAGTCGCACCCTATTAAATTTGAGCCTAAATCGTCACCTGAGAAGAAAACCTGACTTCTTTTTCACTACTGGCAACACCGGCTGTTATAATATTAAATATGAGATCACCGATCACCGGTGATCATTTGTGAGTGCCCACCGGTTTCCGGGAGGGTCATATGAAGGTGGAATATGGCGGCCCTGTTTATTGTTAATTAGTACAGAGGTATGCCTAAGAAGACAGGTTCGCCTCAGACACAACAATGCATTTTTTTTATTATTCAGGCGGCCATCGACTCTTAGGACCACTGTAGGAAGCCGGTAACAGGGTGTTTTTTATAGATGACGATCGACTCTTTTTTAACATTAGAGATCGTTGGCTATTATTACATAGATAGATGTAATTGCCGATCACTGACAATCACTTATGGGTGATCGCCGGTGGCCAGGAGGGTCATGTGAAGGTAGAATAGGCTGGCCCTGTTTATTGTTTTTGCAAAATGGCACCTGAGAAGACAAGTTCGCCTGAGAAGAAAATGATTAGGTTACTATTTACTACAAGTGACCGGCGTTTGCTTTTTAGTGTTAGATGAGATCGCCGACCACTGGTGATCACATATGAGTGGCCGTCGGTGGCCGGGATGAACTATGTGCAGCCGCCATTGATTTCGTTTAGAGTGAAATGTCGTCTAAGAGGACGACGGCTCACTAAGGATACAATGGCTATTCGGTCATTAACTAAAAGTAATGATTTCAAAATAATAATAAATAAATAGAAATAATAATTAATTAATTAATAATAATAGTGATTAATTAAAATTCATGAATTCAAACTAATAATTAATAAATAAACAAATTATTAATTATTTATTAAAGTAAATACAATTCTAAGGTGGTTGGAATGAATTTTCAGTATAATAACATTTACTATGAAAAAGTAATATTAACATAAATTATAATACTAACAATAATAATATTATTATAAAATAATAATAATAATAATAATAATAATAATAATAATAATAATAATAATAATAATAATAAATAATTATTTTATTATTATTCTAAACAAATGATAATATTATTAATTATTAATAATAATTTACAAAAATGATGTCACATTAATAATTAGTAATAATAAAATTAATGTATATTATAATAAATAATAATAATAATGAATCACTATTGAATTACTAATTAATAATCAAGTGACGACTTGAGTGAGAATAATTGATTATTTGAATAATTTAATTTATTCAAATAAAAAATTGATGAAGTAATTAAACTTGACTAATTCAATAAGAAAATAATTGAACAATTAATAAAATGTTTAAAAATTAAAAAAATTGATAAAAGGAAAAATGGTTAAATAATTAAATATGATTCAATAGTTGTGAGTCTCAAATGAAATAATAAATGGTATGGTCCCATTCTTCTAGAGAAAATATGGCAAATCTCTTAAATCAAATAAAAATCTATTAAAATAAAATAACAAATCTAACATAAATTTTTAATATAATGATTTTAAAAAATTTAAATAATTCAGATTAATGTCCCCGTACTCTTAATACGGGGGTTTTGATATTTGTATATATTAAAGTAAGGTTTTCAGACCAAAGCCCCCTCCTAATCAGACACGTGTCATCCCATTTTTATAAGATATAGAATTTCAATTCAACTGCCCACTTTCCCATTTTTATAGGAAATAGAGTTCAAATTCAACTACCCACATTTTCAGCAAATAGTAATTCAATTCATTCATGGGCAAGCCCACGTTGCTTACTTTTAGGAAAACAAAAAAGTAAGTACACGTTTCTTTCTCTGTGAATCAATAATTAACTTAATTCATTTACATAAGTAACAAGTTGACAAGAGAAATACAAAATTATTCAATTATGAATAAAAATGATTAAATAATTCAAAACATTAACTTAAACAAAACATTATTAAATAATTAATAAATTAAGAAAAGTACTATAATATGATTAAACAAATATAATTGACTATTCACTATAGAATGGATAGTTAAATAATAAAATGATTAAGTAATTTATTAATTAAGAATTAAATTAACAAGAAAAATATTGAATAGTTTAATTTATTAAAATAAAAAATTGATCAAGCAATTAATATTAACTAATTCAATAAGAAAATAATTGAGCAATTAATAAAATGTTTAAAAATTAAAAAGTTGATAGAAGGAGAATGATTAAATAATTAAATATGACTAATTAAAAAATGATTAAATAGCAAAAGTCAAATCCAACACTCCATGCATCCTTCGTGTAATACATTCTTTAAATGTTAGCAATATTAATTAACAGTATTTAATATAGCAGTTTATATTTTAAAACTTTACCTTATAAAGAGTATTTGCTATTAATATCTATTAACAGTATATAAGGACACTAATTTTATTTCCAGTATTTCAAAAATGTTCTACTAATTAACAGTAATATTAATTGACAAAATTTATCAAAATTATATTGATTAACATTATTTGTTATGATATTCATATAATTTAATTAGGAATTTAATACTATTAAATATAATATATATATATATAACATTCACTAGTTTTAATCAAACAAAAGTTCCATACTCACATGAGTTTACTTCGTTACAAGAGGTGATTCTGGTGAAATGTTGAAACTTACAATGCAAACACACGTGCAAAATGTGACTTGTGGCCCCACCCACATATTACTATGGGTCCCACAAATACATTCAACTAAGTAGATCGCTCTTACGAGTCCCACCAACAAATTCAACTGTGTATACGACACCTGTGGGTCCCACCACATTCAACTAAGCATATTGCTCTTATGGGCCCCACTAACAAGTTCAACTGTGCAAATGACACTTATGGGCACCGATAACACACTCATCCATGCAGATCAAACGTGTGGGTGTGGGTTGCACCAACACATTCAACGACCTATGGGTTCCAACAACTCGTTCAACTACGTAGATCAAATTGATGGGTCCCACCAACAATATCAACTATGCAGTTCAATAGACAACACTAATGGCTATCAAGTATCTAGGCCATTTATATTTATCATCTATGACCATGAGTTTATAAAGGGTAAGTCTTGTCTAATCGTAGAAAGTAATAATTCAGTAGAAAGAGCACAGCTTTACACAAATAATCATAAGGAATCATTTTTTTAAGGGGTTTTTACAATTACAGTCCAAAAATCTCTTTTTTTAACACATTGGGCATAAACTGCTTTTAACAAAAATAGCTTTAAAGAATGAAAACATATTAAATTAAGTCATCAAAATTACTTGTCAAGGTTGCATTTGGCATTTCTTATTTTTAGGACTTATCTACGAAAAGAAAAAAAAAAAAAAGAAGGAAGCACTAATATTTTGAAGATAAATCTAATAGGTAAATCACTCTAAAAAGAAGAAATGTTGAATTGATAAGGGAGTTTTTAATGCACCAATAGAGCATCTCCCTAAACCAAGGCTATAAGAAAGAATGAATGGATTGGATTTTAATCTTGGCCAAGTATGAAAGAGTAGTACATCCGAAGACAGTGTCAACTGGCTCAATTTTTGTTGTCTTTGGTTGGTTTTGTGGTTTTGTCCAAGTTGATATTTGGGTCGGGACCGGTTCTTGCATTCAAACCTGTGTCAATTATATAGTTAGTAATATAAAGATCTTTTGTTTTTTGTATTTTTGTAATATTTTGGGTCTAAAAGGTAAGTTTTATAAAAATGTATAAGATAATTATGGTTAAAAAATACATATTTTATCAACATATTAACAATTTTGTATTTTACTTTCAATTTTATTGACATTATATTATCAAAATGAAATTCTAAATCATTATTATAGTTGGTAATTATATATGCCAAGGTATAAGTGGGTTTAACTGGTCAGACCCAATTGTCTACCACTACCCTTATTGTTTTTAACAATTGACTAGGTCTTACTAGTGCCGTTAAACATGGACAGAATAGTTGAAATATCCAATTTACCCTTCAATTCAAACTTAGGATCGGAAATTAAATTTATCTTTTTGTTCCTTATTAACACATATGTGCGGGTTCAGTCAGTTGAACAGAATGCCCGTAGTACCATCGCCATCACCTGCAACAGCGGTCGCTGCAACTTACAAAGCATCTCTCTCTCTCTCTCTCTCCATTAGGGCAGCAATCAGTTCGTAGAGTTCAAGCCCTCACACCAGATAAGTGAAGAAGAAAAGCTAGATTCAAGCCCTCGCACCAGATAAGATTAAGAAGAAAGCCATCTAGGGCTCAGAAATGCCACCAACACAGAGTTCAAGCCAGAGTTCTCTCTCCTCACTCTTCTCTGCCTCTTCTCAGACCCACTATTTTTTTCTCTTCACAGATCTTTGCATCAGAGGAGGAAGGATTTCTGGTGGACGACGGATCAAATCCTAATTAAGATGTTGGTCATTGGACATTAATGGACATTGATTAATAATTAGCATTGCCCACTCAATAAGAAGAACTGAAGAAATCATTATTGGTTCAAAGCGGAAGGCCACCAAGAAACACTTGGGCCCAATTAACGGTTCAGGAGTCAAGACAAATGTGTACATGAAATAACTAAGACATGTTTGATTACACAGTGACGACTTAATAAACACCAAAATGGCGATGCACAACAAAGGTTCCAGATGGGGATGAGTTTCAAGCTGGTTCTGTAATCCACCTGATTTAATAGGTAAAATTAGAATGGACCGGTTTTGGATTGGACCTCATTCAAACTAAAATCAATTTGGATGGATTGGATAGATCAATAAGACATATTGAATTGGACCAGTTCAGACTTAATAGTTCAAAGTATTTATTGGATTGGACAGGACCTGGTCCATCCATAATGAATTTATATTGGATTGGGCTGTATTGAGACAATATCTGATCCATTGATAGAATATAAGAATGTAGGCATCAATGGACTAGGTTTTGGTTAAAATAAATCTAAAGTAAAACAAATTTGGATAAAGTGGACAGTCCAAAGATTGAATTGGACTGATCCAAAATGGTCCAAAATATTCATTGGATTGAATTGAATTGGACTTGATCCATTTGAAATGGACTCACATTCGACTGAATCGGATTGGACCAAATCCAGTTTAATTAACATCCCTAGGTAAAACTTTGGAAGTTTAATGGCGAAGACGAAGAATGACTTATTACCCAAAAAGGTACTAATTAGAAAGAGGAGGAATGAAGTATTGAATACACATAAAGCACTTTCAATTACCAGCTTACCATTCAATATATGTTTGGCACTGCAGTCATTTAATTTTGGATTTTAAATAAGGTATTTCAAACGCATATTATAAAATAGCTCTTTTATCCTTATTTACATTTCATGGAATAGGCTTGTGCAGCGAAAGAAACTTGTGTGGTGTATGGGCCTGTGCGCTCAAGACAAGCCTTTTGTGGTGTAAGTTCATCAAATGGCTCCACCAAGGTTAATGGCCTTATTTGTGGTCAGTTGGTTATAATGTCTCTATTTGATAATGATTTGCTTTATCGCTTATTTAAGCATGACATGACAGTTGGTTATAATGTCTCTATTTGATAATGACCTTACCAATGGAAGCACATATGTGAATCATACAATCAAGGCCCATATACTTCAAAAACTGAACCATCAATAAAATACAATCTTAATTTATGTTTATTAAGTCAAAATTGGACCGTTGGATTCTTATCAGATTGGATTTGGATATGTCAATCCAAATTTAATCCATTTACAGCCCTATCTTACATTGACTTGGAGGCAGTATATAAAAAAAATTACCTCCTTTTATACCAAGGATTTTGCTGCATTGAAACCCTAATTGGAGTTGCATCTTCACAGACAAATATCTCCAATTTCTTTTATTAATACTTCTACTAGCTACTGTGAGTGCATACCATGTTCATCTGTTTTTCCAAGGTATTATACTTCCACACATCTTAGGATCCTACACCCTCAAATGGAAGTTGTCCTATTTGCTTTTGTTACCATTCTAAGATTACCTCCCAATCCTCATTTATCAATAAGGCTATATTTGACATTCCTTATTTTAATGACTTATCTCTTTTTTGCTGTGAAAAATTTATTGTTCATAGAGTCATTTTAACCAGCAAATTAAAGGAGATCAATCCTTAAAATAAGGAATGCAAAATGCAGCCTAAGTTGGCTTCATCAATCTTTTCTATCTGCCTCATATTTCTCCTCCTTGATAACCCCGATTACCTAACATGGCAATGGAATTGGTCCTAAATATTTCTACTTAAAACCATGATTCTGATGGTAGAGTGGCCATGGGCCCTCATTTGATCATCAACATGTTAGAATATCCAATGGCCATGTGACAAGCCACATGTTGATGGAAGATGATTATTTTATGGTTATCTCTATGCAACACTTTCACACACAATCATTCACTTCTTTTTCTCAAATTATTGTCAATTTATTTATTTTCTATAAAAATAATTTTTTTTATTGCTTACTTGAAAATGTTTTATGCATAGAGATACCAATGTTATTGGATTGCTCTGGATCCTAATTCCAGCTCTTACTAGGTCAATGGATATCCATTTAACTTGGTCTAGGCTGGATGACCAAGTGATTAGATCCTTGGTCAATGAGACACTAGTCTCAATCTGGAGAGGCCTTGAATTGGTCTACCCCCCAAACGTTTCAAGTTGGTTAAATTCCCTCTTCAAAACAAAGAAGGGAACGTTGGGTTGAGACCTATATATATATTGCTATTTCATAATGGTAGCATATGAGAAAACCAGATATCTTTGATGGTCAAGTAACCTCCAATTTTTGGCCCCATCCAGATTTAGCTGTTTGAGGGATTGGTGTCTCGGATCCCATTCTGTGTGGCTGCTGTTCTTTCCTCTTTATGTGCAGGTTTGGAGCGCCTAAGTATCAACTGTCCATCTCTGCATCTTCACGTATCAACAGATTCAATGGTGTGCCATTTTCTCATAAAACAGCAATGTTCTTTGTTTGGTTAAATTACTGCCATTTAATCCTTTTCATTGCCATGTTAGGTAACGAGCCGGAAAATGAGAAAACATCTTTTTTAATGTTTTCCCAAACCACACCTTTGCGATTTCCTAGGCCTGATCATTTTTTCAACATTCTCTGAAAAATGCCCAACCAAACAAAGATTCTGACTTCAAAACTTGAAACATTGATGTGGCATTGACGTGGCACTGTTTTCCGGGAAAGTGGTTTTGCTCAAAAGTTTGTCACTTGAACAATTTCTATTCATGTGGATCACACCTTTTGAATAATGTAATAGACAATTATAGCTAGGGATGATCATGGGCCAGGCCTGGTTTTTATAGGGTATCAATCAACGGTATTGAGGCCTGCCCCACACCCTGGGCCTGATATTCTGGGCCGGGTATGGCACATATCAATTAAAATTAAAATTTTAATTTAAGTTTATGTTTATAGTTACAGAAAAACATATTTAAAAAGTTATTGTGTACATAATAATATATAATACCTTACCTTACATTAGGGGTGATCATTTCAGCCCGGCCCGGCTCGGCCCGTACAAGGCCGGCTCAAAAATTTTGGGCTTGGGCCTGGGTTTTGTGTTCAGGCCCGGCTTGGGCCCGGGCCCATATCAGGCCCGCAAATTTTAGGATCGGGTTTGGGCTTAATACTTCAAGTCTGGCCCGGCCTACATATATTTAAACTTACATATTTTGTGTATAATGTATACATATGAAATATTATAACGTTATTTTACATTATATTATATATTTTATATATAAATATTATAACATGACATGTATAATTTATATTATATGTAATATTTTATATTATATAATATATAAAATAAAAGTTTATATGAATGTTATGTCATTTAATATAAAATATTATAGATATGTAATGTTTTATATATGAAAGACATTGGCCCGAAATCAGGCCCGACCCGATCTGTGTCCGTGTAGACCTGAACTAGAGCTTATGTTACAGGCCCGAAACCCCGAGTCAGACTGGGCCCAGGCCTAAGCTATAGCCCTTATCATAAGTGTAAAGCTCGGCTTGACCCATGATCACCCCTACCTTATATATTACATTTACATACATATATATTTAGTAAAATATTATACCATGTATGTAAGATATTTGGACCATTCGGTTTTTGTGACCAACTGACCACCCTCGTGAATTGGTATTCTTATTGTTGTACTCAGGTTGGGTCTGAGTACAATTTGGGGTTTAAATAAAACCAGTTATATAACCCATGGTTCTTTAAGATTAGTGGCTCAATTTTGACTTCTGTGTTGCAATTTTTTTTTTGTCTATTTTACGCCATATTTGGACTCTTATAAGCAATGGTTTCAAGTAATCTCGTTCTAGGCTATGAAAGAAACTTGCCCGGCCCAGTCTTGAAAATTTGTGGCCGAGCTGAGCCGGGTTAGAAATGATCTCCTCCTAGTCAATGCTAGTTCTTTCAAAATATAAGACAACATTTACATGCCCACAACATGAGCTTGTGTTCTGTGTGTTTGTACTATTAGAACCATGGTTTTCAAAATCGGACCGGATTGGATGGTCAGATTAGAAAAACCGGGAATCGTGACCGGTTCCATTTTTCCCCAAAGCTGGACATTTGCAAAAAAACATTGATTTGATCAACAAACCGTTGACCCAGGTGGTTGAACCGTTCTAACCATTCAATGGTTTTAACCATTTTTTGATTTTTTTTTGTCAGAATGGACCGACCTTTCGAACCGAATGATCAGACTGTTCGACCCGGGAACCGAACCCCTGACTGGTTCGGTCTCCGGGTCGATTTAAAAACCTTGATTAGAGCTTTTAGCTCATCAGAACACCTACATGTTAATACTTACTTTGGCTTCACGTCCCTCCTCACCCCTTCTTCTATTTGTTTTCTTTTTATAGATAATGCCAAAATCTGTACTGTGATTCAATTGCCCATTTGTTACGAGTTTTCTATCTCTATCCCTTATCTTTTTTCCATCAAAAAATAAAAAATCTGTCCCTTATCTCTAGTTGTTTTATAGGGCTTATTGTAGGAATTTTTTTAAGAAAAAAAAAGGAAATTTTATTAATGAGAAAGTAGGAGGGGGACATGACCTGACCCCTTATCTAGGCTGTGATTGGTTTGAAAGAAAAGGTACCAAACACGGCTATGGGTGTCAATGGGAATGGTTTTGGATTGGACCCATCCAAACCAAAATCAATTTGGATGATGGGACGGAATAAGACACATTGAATTGGACCAGTCCAGACTTAATGGTCCAAAGTACTTATTGGATTAGATTGGACCTGGTCCGTCCGTAATGAATTTATATTGGATTGGGTTGGATTGAGCCAATATCTGGTCCATTGATAGAAGATAAGAATATAGGTGTCAATGGACCAGATTTGGGATAGAGATAATCTAAATTAAAACAAATTTGAACAGATGCGGTGGTCCTGACAGTGAATTGGGCCGACCCAAAATGGTCCAAAATATTCATTGGGTCGCATTGGACCTGGTCTATTTGTAATGGACTCATATTTGATTAGATCGGATTGGAACAAATCCAGTCCAATTGACACCCCTAAACACAGCCTTAGAGCTAACACTCTTAAAAACTAATGAAATGTACTAATCGTAGTTAGGATTGAATCTTTTATAGGGGATGATCATGGGCTGGGTTGGGCTGCGCTTACACCAGCGAGTAGGGCTATAGCCTGGGCCTGACCTGGACCCTGGGCTTAATTATAAGCCCGAGCCTGGGCTGGGCTAGGCTGGGTTTCTGTTAAACAGTGTAGGGTTTTGATTAGATTAATGCGTTCTCAAGGAACTCGCAAGTCACAATACCTTTGTTGAGCAACTCGTGGGATCGTATTTTGGCATCTATGGGTAAGAGAATGAGGTGGTGTGATTTATCCATGGTGGAATCCTAGGTCATATTTGGTTCAATTTTAATTATTGCTCATTCTTTTCAATAATAAACCAACATGAATGGAAATGAGTAAATGAGAAAATATTGCTATGTACTAATTAAATATATTTTTTTCAAAAAAAAAATAAATTCTTTTTGTGGCAAGAATGAGATTGTTTGACTACAATTTTTTTTTTCATTTTTTATCAACCAAAATAATAATATAGGTATACATTTAATACTCATTAGTAGATATATAGTGGAAACATGCAGGACCCACACCAACAAAACACAACACAAATTGTAAAATTAAAAATAAAATTAATAACATGAAGAAGTAAAAAGTGTCTAAAAATTTCATCAAATTGATAATACTATATTTAATAAAGATAATATAAAAAGAAAGTCATAAAATATAATAAAACATCAAAAAAATCATGCTTCATATTGCTCATTTTTTTGAGACCTTGCCGTCATAGAGTTTCATTGAAAAATGAAAATGAGCAATATGGGGCACCACTATTTTTGGAGCTGCAAGTTGGCTCAAATTTTATGCCTTGGACTCATTTTCCATTTTAAAATGAATGAGACCCATGGCAAGAATTTTGTAGTTAAATGCTCTTATGTCTTCATTCTTGCCTAAAATGAGTAAGAATTGAAATAATGAGGCTGCAAACCAAACATGACTGTAGTTGTGGGTTCTTTGTTTATTTTATTATTATTTTCTTTTCTTTTCCTATTCTTGATCTGCAATTAGAAGGGAAAAGTACTTTGCAGCTCACTGCAGAATTCTGAATTACAACCCCCATAGTCTACTTGTAGCCCCCACCCTATGAACTGCATCTTGCCCGTAGATTTGGCATCAATCTATGGTCAAGATTCATCCCCTTGTGCAGTGGGGCTAAAGAATTCTGAGCCGGACTGATCAGTCATTCTCCCCAATTAGAATATCATTCAGAAATTACACTCTTCATAAAGAGTATTACTTTATCCCTCTCCCCCCCAAAAAAAAAATTAATAATAATAATAAATCGGAATATCTTGTAGAGAAATCCTAGGTTTCTTCTCCTTTGGCACGTAGTGTCTTGTAAGGTTGGCTGGTTTTCTCAGTGCATTGAGCCATCAAGTCATCAACCCTTGTTTTTGTGGCCATTTGTATGAAGGGCTGAAGGCTTGAAAGTGACGACAGGTCAAAACCATTAAACATTCAGATATGGAGACTTGTAGTTTGGGGTACGTATTTCACTTTAGGGCCTGCACTTTCAGATGTGTCTTTTAAGTGTCTAATCTTTCAGAAAAATATATTTAGGCCTCGTTCGCTTTTCGGTATGTTACTTACCCGGGTTAATGCGGTTACTTGGGTAAGTTTTTCCTGGGAAACACTTACCCGGGTAAGTGCATTTACTCATGTTCTTTTATTTTTTATTTGTCATATAAATAAGGCAATAACCATTTTAGTCATAAAAATCCATTATTAAAAAGAGCATTGTTGTCCCATTCAAGTGTTGGCAACTTCCCCCTAGGTGGGAAAGTTATTTACCCACCTAGGAGATGAGTATCACTTACCCAGGAAAGTGATACCCAGGAAAATAAACTTTGCCTAGTCCCCACATAAATCTGAGAAAAAAACATGGGGTTCTTGGACCAACTTTCCCCCCTCTCAAAATCCGAAAAAGTACACCCCCTTAATTTTACAACGAAAATGCCAATATTATGATAATCTTTTTTTCACTGTTCATACTCTTCTACCTTCAGACTCAGATGCAAACCAGAATTATCATAAAGGGCCCAACTCAAGTGTGCTTTGGCAGTCAACTATGAAAATGCAATTTCTGGTTTGCGTCCAAAGTCCAAAGGTAGAAGATGATGAACAGTGAAAAAAGAGAATAAGAATATGTGCATTTTTTTTATAATTTCCCCCTCATTGTAATCCGAAGCTTATTTGAATGTTCAGGCGAAAGTGAAACAAGAATATGTATCAATGGACCAAAAATATCCACAATTTAGCCTATATTTTATGTGGTCTATCAATAATATATAACATAATATAATATAATATAATATAATATAATATAATATAATATAATATAATATAATATAATATAATATAATATAATATAATATAATATAACATATATATTATATATTATATTGTGGGTAGGGGTGTCAATGGACCGATTTTGGATTGGACCCTGTCCAAATCAAAATCAATTTGAACGGATTGCATTGGACCTAGTCCATCGGTGATGTATTTATATTGGATTGAACCAATATCAGGTCCATTGATAGAAGATAAGAATATAGGTGTCAACGGATCAAATTTTGATTGCAATAAATCTAAATTAAAACCAATTTCAGCAGATTGGATGGTCCAAAGTCTCCAAACATTAAATTGGACCAGTCCAAAATGATCTAAAATATTCATTGAATTGGATTGAACTTGATCCGTTTGTAATGGATTCATATTGAATCAGATCAGATTGGACCAAATCTGTCCAATTAATTTAGTGGGCTGGGTCGGGGTGGGCTGGAAATAGTCATCCCTAATCCTTTAGTTCTCAAAGACAATAGTTGCCTGTTGGCTTGAAATTAAAGCTGATTGCGAAACATGAGAAAGAAGCAAGTGATGAAGCTGTCTTACAAACTACCAAGATGGAAGTTCAAGTAGCGGTGGTGGCATAGATGCTAAAAACGAACTTCAGAAGTAAGGGGGCTAAAAATGGAAGGGAAGACTTAACCCAATTATAAAGTCTGAATAACATACATACCTGCATAGATAATAAATATAATTCAAATACCAAATTGAAATGTAACAAATAACAATTGTCACATACTTGATTAGGTGTTTAATGGTTAATTAGGTTTCAAATCTTATTAGAAACTTAATCTTATAAAATAAGGAGTTCTGTAACATGTTTAAAATTTTATTATATTATTTTATTATTATTGCATATATAAATAAGGGGTTTTTATGATTCAGTCCACCCCTAGGTGGAGCTAGGATTTCCTAGGGGTGGACTGAATTCTGACCGTGGACTGATGTCAAATTCACGGACAGGATGTGGTTTATAGGGGGGCCTACTAATAGACTAGGAGGGGGCTGCAAAAAAAAAATTCTGAAGGGAATTGCAGTCCAAAGATCCCTATAAACAATTGTATACATCAAAATTTATATAAAATAAAATTTTAATATCTTTTTTTTATTATTTATTTATTTTTTAAATTATGTTAAAATTTTCATTATTTTTTTTTCAAAATTTTTAAAAGCATGACTTGCCCCGATCTGCCATCCAGCCTATTCCAAGGCTTGGCTCGTGACACAGCAAAGGCCCACACAGACTTGAGCCATGGGCCGTGCCAAAACAATCCCCAAAGCATCCCAAGGGAGGGAAGCACGGCCTGGTTTGGCCCACAGGCTGGCCGGCCTAGCACGGCCCAATTTACACCTCAAAAGTCATACCCACTTAATGCATTAAAAAAAAAAGGAATATGGCGTATAAGACAAGAATAAATTGGTCTTATTACTGTTTCTGAATTCTGATGGCTAATTTAGCTCAAACATCTAAATATACCGAGATGAACATTTTTCTACAGTCCAGAATAGGGGCTAAAAAGATCAGGATCCCTGAGAGGCTCCTTCTAAACGAATGTAGTCATACATGATCCCATTGAAAGGGGTTGAATGTCTTGATTGAGTTAAAATGATGGTATTGTTTCCTCCTGCGACCAGCCATTCGCTCTCCACTGCAACGCTGAATAATCTGTACAATCCATGGATCCCATGTCTAGCAATGGCGTTGTCTTTGCCAATTAGCCCAGTACTAAAATGCGGAGGATTCACGTTTGGGTTGTTGAATCGAACCTTAGACCATCCAAGAAGAATTACCCATTAGATGTTAATTAAATAGGAAACTGATCAGAATAACAATATAATTTCATTTGCAGTTCTGGTGCAAAAAATCTGGAGTAGAGTAAAGCAAAATCTGGAGTAGAGTGAAACACTATGCATTCTTTTCATTTGCACACCCATGCATTTGTACTAATGCAGATGAAATTGCATTACAAACAGATGGAGCCTTACTTGCAGTTCCGATTCGGTTGCTGATGCAATTGCTAGCCTTAATGTATACGTTCCATTCTGCGTTTGGTTCATCTTTTCTAGTGTAAATAAAATCTGCCATGTCGTTGCTTGGTATGTGTTTTTCTCTGTCTTTCTGCAAAAGCAAGAACAGGAGGAACACTGAAGCGACCAAGAGAAGCTGGACGAATAAGAAGGCTAAAGAAGGGAAGGATTATCAAGTTATGAGGACTGGTTACCTGGTGACATGGGCGAAGAACCAATCGTTCCGGTAGTCGCTGCTATTGACCGTATAGATTAAATCTTCATGGGGATAGAAATCAGCATATCTCTCCCACAGTCCATACTGCCTGAACTTGTCAATGGAGGTTGATTTTATGTTATTTCTGCAGTCAATTTTTCTGGGTTTTAGAAATTGAATGGATCATCAATGAATTCAATCTCAACCGAAACAAAGCACAATCTGTAGTAAGCAAAATCCTGCCAAATTATTTCAACTACAACTAACCTCATCGGAATATCCACATACAGTTTGTTGACGTACTTTGGATTAGGATCAGGTACATAGAACTCAGATGCTGAACGGTCTGGGATACCTATCTCCCACAAGGTAGGGCCATCTCTTGGTGGTTTATATACAAGATCACCGAGACTAACATTGTTTCCTGATTCACATGTTGAGAGAAACCCATGAAAAAACTGCAGAGAAAGAGAGATCAGAGAAGCAATTAACATACAGAAAGAAATTAAGATTCAGACCTGGAGTTATGGTAATACTGAAATCATACTTGTAATCCCCGATAAATCCAGGAACCCATGCATAGAGATTATAGTCTCCAACCCGAATATCACGAATGGAGAAGGACCCATCAGCGCTGGCTCTAGTCCAGAACTGGTAACCCTGCGAAAGAGCGATGGCATGTGATAAGAAGATTAAGTGGTGACTGGTCGGATTTGGAGTAGGTTTATTAAGATCAACCTTGCATTCCCTTTGCCATGAACCCAGCTCTCCAGGTGGAGCCACCCCAACATAAGCAAATGCAGCTGATGAATTTTCTTCACTGATGTACCTATATTCACCTAAAAAACTTAGGATTTAAACTGAAAATGGTTGACATGATTGAAATTTCCGAGAGACCCACTTACCTATCTTGGACCAGTAATCGACCAGTAACAATTCCCCTTTGATAGGAAGAAGGAAAATCCTCTGATGCTGGAAAAGTATATGGCCAGCTTGCAATTTGGATTGACGCCTAATGAACAATTAGTACAATTACTTTAACTCTTGAAAATTTTTCAAGGGAAGGTTCTAACGTTTCTTGGTTGAGAAAACAGAAAAAAAAAGAAAGAAACCTGATATTTTGCATCTTCCCATAGTGACTGTAGATCCTTCCCAGGTGAAAGAGAGTTAAGATAGATAAAAACTGGGCCGAAAACTTTCTTCCATGGCTCTCCGTTTCTGAACATCGGGCCTGTATCCTCCCCAGAGTAGTGAGCGCTGATGAACATCTGAACAAGAGAAGTTAATTTAGTGGCCGTTTGGTATCATTTATTTTAATTATTTATTGAAATTTAAAATAAGTAGTGGAACCACACAAAATGACTGTAATAGCTTTTCCATATAGAGCAGTGTCAATGGACCGGTTTTGGGTTGGACCCGTCCAAATCAGAATCAAATTGGACGGATTGGACGGACCCCAATAAGGCATATTGAATATTTGAATTAGAATAGTCCAACTTGATGGTCCGAAGTATTTATTCATTGGATTGGATCAGATTGAACTATTATCCCATTTGTTGATAGAAGATAAAAATACATGACCAGGTTTAGATTGAAATAAACCTAAATTAAAACCAATTTAAATATATTGGACGACCCAGACATTAAAGTGGACTGATTCAAAATGATCCAAAACATTCATTCAGATTGGATCAGATTTGATCCATTTATATTGAATTTATATTGGATCCGATCAGATTATACCAAACCAACACCCCTACTTGATAGTCCCCAGTCTCAAGAGGAAGACGCTTACAGCAAGAGTGATTGGGCCCACATGAGAGGTGAGATCCTGCTTGAGAGGCCCGCCTGCTACAAACTCATAGCTCGGTGTAATCATCCAGAACCCGACTGGAGGATCGGCAGATATCCAACCATGAACTTTGTTGTCCTCCACATTGCATGAATACTGATATTTGTCATCCACCTGACATCATAGGATCAAGCAGTATAATGCATGGTGTTGAAAACTGGACCAGACGGTCAGACCGGTTAACCTGAGAACTGGTTAGGCAATTGGTTTTATTTCACTTTAAAATCGCTCTTGAGCCAAAAAAATCGTTGATTTGGTCAGTAATCTGTTGATTCGGGCAGTTGAACTGTAACCCAGATAATTTTTAGCTGTTTTTTGATTTTATTTTAAATTAAAATGGGCCATCCATTTGAAATGGATGATCCAACTGTTCGACCCAAAAACCGGTCCCCAAAACAGTTCTGTGTCCGATCCGATTTTTAAAACCTTGGTATAATAGAAATTTGATAAATGAGAGAATCGGATTTATCTTCTCTCTAGATTCTTTGATCCAAAGTCATGTCTGTTATTAGCTTTGGTTAATCCATCCAGAATCAATCATTCTTGCCTGAAAGAAGTCCGAACTCTGAAGGAATGATCAACCCAGAAATCGACTAAACCCAGTTTCATTAGACACTGGAGTCCATTTGTGTCTCTTTTTGCTTTCTTATTTTGTAATTTGTTAATTTTTTTTTTGTTTTTTATTCCTTGTGGGGTAAAAGAATTGGTGGAATAGTACCTCTCCCTTGAGGTCCGGGTTGGTTGGATTTGTCAAGAGAACTGCTTCTGGGTAGGCTAGGGGTTGACCCTTTGCTCGATCTTCTGGCATGGGCATCATCCTTTGTCTTGTGTCTGATAGGGCCATGTAATGAAACCTAACCATTTCACATACCAGAAGACTCCCCTCTTAGTTTTAGCAATTTTGAAAAGCTCAGGCTCTGTTTGGATAAGCTTCTGCTTTTTGATAATAGTTGCTTTTAAAAACATGCAGATACTTGTCTTGATTTTATTACACATGTGTGTAACAATATAAGTATGTATCCTTACATTAGTAATAGTCAAAAGATAAAACACTTTAAGCTTGAATAATCATAGAGCCTAAAACTGGGACTTTGTGCTTTAGAACTTTAAAAGCACAGATTTAGAAACTTATCTAAACACAACCTTAACTAATGATAACTGTATCTTCTCACAAGGAAAAAAATGTAAGATTGAAGATGGAAGATATTTTACTTGTCTTTCCGAAGCTTGAAAACTATCCTGGTTTCATTGATGTTGAAATCCGGCCATCCTTCTAAATGCTCGTAAATGGCATAGCAGTAGAGGCCGTGGATGCCATGCAGCATTATAAATCTGTGAGATTAAATTAAGCTGATGTTTAGTTAGAGTTCACATTTCTGCCCCACAAGTCTTACAGCACATCCCTACCGTGTATTGGAAACATCCTCCCGATGATGTCTTAGTTAATTATTTCTTTAAATCAAGTGTTAATATCTAAAAAGCAAGAAATACCTTTTATCTATATTCAAGGGAATGGCATTGCCCTGGAAGGAGTAATTCCATGTTCTTGTAAATGAAAGCTCAATCTGCTTCTCATTCTTCATTATAACCTTAAAAGCAGTTCCCTCCATCCTGCACATAAGTTGATGATGTCAGTGTTGTTTAGAAGACGATAGTATACAACTGAATTGCATAACGACATGGGGTGGGGACTCTGCAAGGTTTTAAAAATCGGACCGGATACGTAACTGTTTGGGGGTTAGTTCTTGGGTCGAATTGTCTGATCGTCCAATTTGAATAAATGGCCCGTTCTGACTTAAAAAATAAATGAAATGAAAGTCTAGATCGACAGGTCAATGGTTTGATTGCCTGAATCAATGGATTGCTAATCAAATCAACGAATTTTGATCAAAAAGTGGTTTTAGGGTGATACAAAACTGGTTACCTGATTGGTTCCTGGGTCAACCGGGCTGACAATCCAATCTGGTCTGGTTTCCAAAACCATGGGACCCTGTGTCATGTGATGGATAGGCTTGGGCCACTCATAGAGGCCCAACATACAATGCTCGGCCCACAAAAGCCAGGCTTGATTGGGCTCAGTATCATAATGGTACCAGTGGGCTCTGATTGGGCTCAGGCAAATCCCTTCCCTACTGTGAATCCATAGGAAATGTTAAAGCAGACCTGTACTAAACGGAGAAATGGGAAGAGATATTAGTATATCACCTATCCATAGTGGATATGCGTCCAGGTTCATTCCAGACAGTATCCCAATACCTGAAGTGCATTGCATTGAATTAAACAATATTAGGTTAATCTGGGATCAGCTAATCAGAACACTTGCATGCTAGTTAAAATGTAGTATTTGGATAAGCTTCGGATTTGTTCTTTTAAAGCCCATTTGGGGCTGAAAGTGTTGTGGCAACTCTTATCAAATGCTTAAAGCACTTTCTTGCACAATTTTGTTTTTCACAGCTCAAAGTTCAAAAGCAAAAGCTTATCCAAACATCATGGATACAGTAGTAGTTTAGAATGTAATGTGAAAAACAGCCAATTCCAGCACAGAATGCAAAAGAAAATTGGACTCATTAAGGACTTCAGGGAAAAATAACGTCAAGGCTATTTAAATATGCACCTAAGGTTCCATTTGGAAGGAGTACAAATACAAATATGTAGAATGCAAAATCTTGTATTTTGTATTATTTTGTATAGATTTGTTCTGTACATATTTTGTATTTGTACTCCTTCCAAACTGAGCCTTGGAAGGAGTATAAATACAAATATGTAGAGTGCAAAATCTTGTATTTTATATTATTTCGTATATATTTGTATTTGTATTCCTTCCAAACTGAGGCTCAGTTCGAAAAGAATACAAATACAAATATGTATGGTACAAATATATACAAAATATAAGATTTTACACTCTACATATTTGTATTTGTACTCCTTCCAAACTGAGCCTAAACCACATACCCTCTATTTTCTTCCTCATTAAGAACTTCAAGTAAATTATCTAGGCTGCTGTACTGTATTGCAGTGACAATCCCGCCGGGAACCGATATGGTGACTCGGAGAAGGCCGTTATCCATCACCACCTGCAAATCAATGGCTTCAGCTGTTTGATTCTCAATACCAAATAGGCTTATGTACCAAACATAATATATACCAAATAGGCAAATATAGTGGCCTCATTTTAATTTCTTTTCAGTTTCTTTAAATCACTGTTTTCAAAACCGGATCAGACCGGACGGTCGGACCAGAAAAACCGGAAATCGGTCACCTGATCAGTTCCGTTTTCCTCCAAAACCACTTTTTCCCTTAAAACCATTGATTTTGGTCAGTAAACTGTTGAACCATCTGGTTAACCGTTCAAACCGTTTGAACAATTTTGACTGTTTTCCAATTTTTTAATTTTTTTTGTCAGAATGGGCCAGACTTTCGGGTTGAACGGTCAGACCGTTTGAACCGGTAACCGGACCCCTGACCAGTTCAGTCACCAGTTCGTTTTTAAAAACTATGCTTTTAATCATTCACTAAGCTGTGTTTGCTTTGAAAGAGAAGGTAGGGAACGGTAGAGAAACCTGTACAAGGTTTGTATAGGTTTCCTACCATTCCCTACTTTTTCTTTAAATTAAAAAACCAAACACAGCATAATGGAGAGAGTTTAGAACTTAGATAAATGAAATCATTTGGCTCTATTTGTTTGTTTGTGAAAAGTAAAATAGGAAGTAAAATGGTGTGCTTCTACCTTATATGCAATTGAATGGAGGTTAGGAAGGGGGTTATTTTTTTGGTGGTGAGGTAGGAAGCGAGATGATGTGATTCCTACTTTATATGAGAGAGAATTGTGGTAGGAGGAAGGTGTTACATATTTTGCACCAATTTTCAAAATACAAAGTTTATCCTATAAATAAAAACAAATGAGACAACAAGTACAAACTTCGTATCAGATAGGAGTGCAAATCAAGATTACATACGAACAAGTGCAAAACTGAACCGGGTGCAAAAATTTGTATCTGATTCAGATTTGCACTGTAATGAAAGGCAGCCTAACGATTAAATTGGTAGAAACAAAATGCATGAAATAGAATAGTAAACCGATTGATACATGACGATTATGTATGTAATGCAATTGAAGAGACAAATTTGATCCTTCTTTCTTTATCCTTCCTCGGTGCGGTCTGTCAAGAATCAAACAAAAAAAAAAAAGCTATTAAACTAATTAGAAATTTAAATTGAAAAAATAAAACATATTCTTCTATGACTATAAGTTAAGCAATGAAAAGATAACTTGTACATAGTGGGAATCACATATATGGGTGGGCCCACGGCCCACCAAGGTATTTTAGCCAGATTTCGTGTTTCAACTGGGATGGTCCTGGGCTTGGGCCTATTCAAATCCATGCCCTATGCTAGTTGCCACTTGCCAGGCCCCTTACGTTCATAGAATCAGAGATGATAAAACTCTACAAGGTCGAGGAGAATGAAATTTGAAAAACAACCTAGCAGTAGTCTTCATAGAACACTCGGAAAGCAAAAGCAAGAGAACTATCAATTCCAAGCAAAATTGCTTATGTCGCCTTAGAAATGTCTTCTCCATGCAGACAACCTAGGAAAGTGAAGCATTAGACTTCTTCGTTCTTCCTGCAGGATACGAGTATACTTGAAGAATAAATCAAAATGACGAAGTAAAAGTAAAAGAAAGAAAAAAGATTCAAACATAGAAAGAAGTTTATCAATTGGCCTGGATTGTTTGCGTGTGATTTCATTTGTATTTTGCTTTTGCCTTATTTTATTTGTTAGCATTGCATATGAAGCAAAATAAAATGAAGGATTAAAATTTTGCAACGTATCGACTCCTGAACCATTTTGACAAAATAAATAAAAGCGGTCAAAGATACAGGAAGTGAATCAGAATTTGCATTCTTGCCCTCTCATCCATTTATATTAGTTCAAATCAAATTGTATTGCAAACAAATGGAGCTCTGAATAACTCGGAAAACTGAATCAAACAAACATGATATAATAATGCCTGTTAGAAATTAACAGCTCCGGAGATAGATTTCAATGAGGAAAGCACATCTATTACCTTCAGAACTGAAATAATAGTAAATAGTAAATAGAAATAGGAACTCCTATAACCGAGTACAACCAAACAGATGAACTCTAGCATTAATTAGAGAACTTTGTGCTAGAGCTAAAGGACTACTACTGAACGTTTTAATTTGTTGAGTCAGTAGCAAATACCTTAGACAGGCGTGACTCTAGCTCACAGATTGGACGAACAACGTAACCGATTGCAGATAACAGTTGGGCGGCTCAAACAAGAGCTAGACGACGCTGCCGCCCAAAACCACTAGACAATGGTGGCTTTTTCTGCATGCGCTGATAGCTACCTTAATTAGGAGAGAAACGGTTGGTGGTGAGGACTGAGGAACTTTCCATTTGTACTGCTTGGGGTTGGGGGGAAGGGGGGGCGGTGCCTCTACCTATAACCAAGCTATAAACTATTCTTGGGTTGTCTTTTGGGGTCGCATTAACGTGTGCTTATTGGACGGACAAGGAGTTAATGGAGCGTTAAAGCAGAAATTCAGGGTTCATGGAATCAGTGTGTGTTTTTGGGTGTCATATGCAGCAGTGTAAAGGCATTTAAAATAGGGAATAAGAGTTTACATCTGCGCCCGATAGAGCGCGCCCCACAAATGCCCCACATGCATATTTGGGAACTTCTCCGGTACTTGTTAATGGAAGTAGGAATGGCAACGGGGCTGGGTGGAGATGGGGAGCCTCTCCCCATTCCCCTTCCCGCAAAATTCCCCCTTCCTGTCCTCTCTAATAGGGACAAGGCTATCCCCATCCCCGTGTCCCCACGGGGATCCCCATCCTGTGGGGATCTCCATTTTCCGTGATTTTTTATAATGTTAATCATTTTGTTTTTGTTTTTATTTTATTTAAAAAAATAAAAAAAATAATTAAAATTTATGATCCTATTATTAATATATAGATGTATGTGTGTATATGTACATATATAACATATGAATACATATATACATATATATTAGTGGGGATCCCACGGGGTGAGGATCGGGGTCCCTGCGGGGTGGGGAGTGCTCTCCTCTTCCCCGCTAGTGGGGATAAAAATTTCCCCATCCCCATCCCCATCCCCGCTCCATTTGGGGTGGATCCCCACGGTGATTGGAGAAATGGAGAAAATTGCCATCCCTGAATGGGAAATGTTTCCAATACACGGTTGGGATGTGCTATGGGGCATTTGTGGGGCATAGATGTGGATTTTTAAAATAAGGGCAATTTGCTAAGATCTTCTTAAAGTTTTTGACCATTGTCGAAACCTCCCTAAAGTTTAGTAACTACTATTACCTCCCTTGATAAATTTTCTAACACAGTTGCAATAGACCCCACTCTCTTATAAACCTCTAACAAGAGTCATGGAAATATCGTATACCTCTTTGGGTCTCTTTTCCAAAATTGATTTATTTTTCATATTTGTCCTTCATATCAATCACTCAAAGGTAAAGCCGCAACTTTATTAAACTCTCTTATTTTTTGTTTTACATAAAGTTTGTATTGTTTGTTATTTTTTTTATTTTTTATAAAAACCAGTTTTAATAGTAGTTGTGTGCATATTTTAGACATTTTTGTACCGCTTATTATTGTTAGAGGATTCTAAAAGAAGGTAAAAAAATTTGGGGGAGGTGACTGCAATTACCAAACTGTAAGGAAGGTTTCAGAAACTGTCAAAAACTTCAGCAGAGGTTTAGCAATTTGACACAGGAAATGACTTAAAAAGTACGTGACTCTTGTCTTGTTCATAAAGGCTACAGTCTGGTCTACAGAGCCACCATATATGCTTTCAACCCATGAAATTTATAGTCCTGACATGAAGGAGAATAAGTGGGTAACTCTCAAACTCTTGTTGCCTCCGTCACAATGCAACAATATATTTTAAAATGTGAAGTCGGTCTGCTTCTGGGAAGCATGTGATGGAGGTGGAAAAGCAAAGCAAACAGCTTTTGTGCTCTGAAACTGAAACCTTTTCTTTCTCCATTGCAATTGTTGTGGTATACACATGCTTAATGGTTTTCTTTTAGCACCCATAGAGCAAGAGGTTCCAATGAATCTCTGTCCAACTTTTCGCTTTATAAATTGTTTATTTATTTGACCTTTCACCAAGCATTTAGTGGGCATTTGTAACTTCAAAACTAGAGTATATTCTCTCTTAGTCATAACTAGTTCTGAGAATGCGCATCACTACATACAATATTAAGATCATATATAATATTGTCCTTTTCATTAAATTAATTTACATTTAATTGGCTTTTAATTCTATATAAAAAATTAAAGATCATTTGCATGGGATTGTAAAATCCAATATGGATTCAAAATTTTCTTTAAAATCTAGAAAGCGAAATCCCACAAAATCTGGATAACTGGGATCTAGTCATTAAGACAAAACTGGCCATTAAAATCTCATAATTTGATATTCCATAAGCCAGGCTAATAGAATTAATTATAATCCCTCAAAAGAATAGAAATTAATGTTTGGGGAATGCTAGAGTTTGACTTTCATACTTTTATAGAGTATGCAGCCTGGACTTGAGATCTCCCTCTCACAAGAATTCTATCCACGTCTACCCATAAAATACTATTTATGTGCAATGGGAATGTTTTTCCGTACGTAATAACATGTAAGAGGATGAGATGTTTCCCATGTGTGGATGTGACGTTATGTGGGTAGGTGTGGGTAGTGTTGTCATGGGCAGGAGTAGAAAATCCAGACTCTCTACATAGAGCTCTGGCTGTAGTGACGTAAGGCTATCCATTGAGGGGCCGGGGATACAATGGCGGAGTGTTTTTTTGGGAAACTAGTTTCAAGTTTATTTTTGAGATTTTCTTGTAGATCAAGAAGATAGTTTTGAACTTTATAAATCATCGTCCATGCCTTATCCCAACTATATGGGGTCCGTTACATGAATCCTGTTTTGTTACGCCATCACCCATGTCATATATTTTTGGGGGGTTAGAACTTGGAACCATTAAGGCTTCTCACTCATGTGACCCTTAAGGTTGCCCTATAAGATGTGATTATGTGAAAGATTTAGACTGTGTTTGGTTTGAAAGAAATGGTAAGAAAAGGAAAGGAAAAGTAGGGATACCAAGGTTTCCCTCCCAAACATAGACTTAATGGTTTTACATATGTAAGAGAGACTTCAACTCCCCCCATCTGGTTTGGTAGAATGTCTTGTTGTCTTCTTTTGTATTTCATGCTTTTTTTTCAATTTGTTATTTACTTTATTTATTACCATAAAAAAACTGCATAGAAGATATGAATGTTAAATCTCCTTGCCTTGGGACTGATGTCATATTCTCATTTTCATCTTTCTTAATCACCCTTCTTTTGTTTGCATCATAATGTGAATTTATGATATAAGTTGGCTATACACAAGTAAGGGTGTCAATGGACCGGTTTTGGATTGGACGGGTCCAATCCAAAATCAATTTGGATGGATTGGACGGATCATCAAGGCATATTGGGTTGGACCTGGTCCGTCCGTAACAAATTTATATTGGATTGGGTTGGATTAAGTCAATATCTGGTTCATTGATATAAAATAAGAATATATGTATCAATGGGCCGGATTTGAGTTGAAACCAATTTAAATCAAAATGAATTTAAATAGATTGGACGATCCAAACATTGAATTGGATCGGTCCAATTTGGTCCAAAACATTCATTGGATTGGACCTGATCCATTTATAATGGACTCACATTGAACTGTATTTGCATTGGACTGAATCGGGTTGAACCAAATACAGTCCAATTGACACCCCTATAAACAAGTAGCTTGACTGAATTTGTGAACAGAATAAAAAGAAAATGAGAGAAAGAGAGAGGGAGAGAGGTGGTATCCTATATCTAATATAAAATTCATAGCTTTAATTGTATTGCCTGCAGTGAGAAAATTATATATATAAACTGCACTATCACAGCAGCATATGTTACTAAGAACAGTATTATAACAAATAACATGCCGATTTTAACTGTAAGGCTTACTGCAAATTTCTAAATAACATATAACCATAAGAACTGTTCTGCTGAAGACAACCTTGGTTTTACTTGTGAGGATCGGAGGTAGAAGGCCCCTCCAATCGGATATAGTCATACATTAGCCCCTGGAAAGGACTGGAGCTTCTTGACTGGGTCAGGAAAATGGTGTTGTCTCCTTCCACAAGTCGGGTGCTTGGTACATCCACATTGTACAGCCTATAAAGTCCATGTATGCCATGTCGTGCAATCGAGTTGTCCTTCCCTATAAGCCCCGTTGTAAAGTGAGGGGGATTTGCTTTTGGATCATTGAATCGAACCTCAACACATGATCCATAAATTCAATTAGTCCATACTGAAGTGCAAGGAATGATCAATAAATTTTACTATGAGATTTGAATATATAGGAGATTGGATTAAGGTGGTGTTTGATTGCACTTTTGAGATGTTTGAGATTTAAAAACGTTGCTTTTCAGACACCACCTTCGTTTGGTATGCCCTCTTATTACTAGATCTGAAATCCAATTTCAGATTTTAATTCCTAAGAGGTGGAGTGGGTCCTTAATGCAGTCAAATGCAATTCAAAGGTGTGTAAAAGGCATTAGTGTCCTCAAAGAAATTTAAATATGACATGGTTTGCCCTTCACATAAGCTCGAAAATTAGGTCATTCGAACCTTCACTACGACCTAAATGAAACTCTAGTTGTAGCGGTGGTTCTCTCTCTCTCTCTCTCTCTCTCTCTCTCTCTCTATCTATCTATCTATCTTCTCGTCACCGCCGCTGGAACTTGCAGCGGCAACGGTTCTCTCTCTCTCTCTCTCCGCCTTGTCTTCTTGCCACCGTCGCTGTAGAGCTTGCAGCAACGGCGGTTCCCTCTCTTTCTCTCTCTCTCTCTATCTCTCTCTCCCTGTCTTCCTGTCACTGCCACTTGCAATGACGGTGGTTCTCTCTCTCTCTCCCTGTCTTCCCGTCACTACCACTTGCAACAACGGTGGTTCTCTCTCTCTCTCTCTTTCTCTCTCTTCCCCTTATCTTCCTGCCATCGCCACCGCCGCTACAAGTTGCAATGGCAGTTCAGTGAGTAATAATAATAATTATTAATTATAAATTATCTTTATTAATTATTAATTATTTTAATATTTTTTATTAATCATTAATTATTTTTTATTAATTTTACTTGTGTTATTTATTAATTATTAATTATTTTTATTAACTAGTAATTTTTAATTATCTCATTAATTTTTAAAAATTATTTAATTTTTATATGTGTAAATTATTAATTATAAATTATAAATTATAAATTATTTTAATAATTTTATAGTCATTAATTATTTTTTTAATTTTAATCATTTCATTTATTAATTAGTAATTTTTAATTATTAATTTATTATTTTTTATTTGTATTGTTTCAATATTATTTTGAGGTTAAAAATTATTTTTTATGAAATAATGCAAATTGAATTCAACATTTCCAAATAGTATGTTCTAGGGGTAAAATAGTAAAATCAGTGATATTCAAATGGTAAAGGATTGATGAACACAAACAAACTTGTGGATTCAGAGCCTCTAAAATGTAGAAAAGCACCAATGCTTCTTTTCAGATTTTAGACAAAAAAAAATCTTTTTAACTTTTCAGATATGAAATTTCAAATTTATCAAACACCACCTAAGATCATTTTAAAGATTTGATATATGAAAACAGAATGTCTGCTTTTCATGTTTGTAATATTTAAATAAGGAGAGTATTTTAGTCATTATGAGCCATCTATTGCATTTGTTCCACAAATGGGCCACCTCTTATCAAATGAGAAGGCCGGTATGGTTTGGATGTTAACCCAAACAAGATCCAACCTCTGAAAAGCAAGTTTTTAAGATATCAGACCCCATTTCAATGTTATCAAATGCCACTATATCTCCCATTCAGATCGAGATTGGAATTGGGGGTGTAATTGAGCTGAGCTAGGTTGAATATTGGGTTACTCAAGTTTGACTAGATTCAAAAGCTTAGGGGGTATTCTGTAGTGTGGATGAGAAATTGGTGGATGTGGATCGACCCACACCACACCCTATGGCAGAGACCAATCCACACCACACCACACCACACCACACCATAGAGTCGTTCTCTAGGTGTTCCACACCAATCTTTTTGATTCCATGTATCTCATATTCTGTAGTGTGGATGAGAAATTGGTGGATGTGGATCGACCCACACCACACCCTATGGCAGAGACCAATCCACACCACACCACACCACACCATAGTTCAAAATCGTTCTCTAGGTGTTCCACACCAATCTTTTTGATTCCATGTATCTCATATACATTTTGTGAATGATCTACATAGTCGATCATAAATGTTTAATTTTTGCATTTTATATGATAAATAAATTGAAAAAAAGGCATTGATAAATTAATATTAACCAATAAATATTAATTTTAATAAAAAGGTAGTAAAATAATTAAAAAAATATTATTTTATTGATAAAATATTAAAAAATATTTAAATAAATGAAAAAAAAGTGAAAAAGGAAAACCGCCAACTTGTGCTAGAATTAACATTAAAAATTATTATTTTATTGATAAAATATTTAAAAATTAAAATCTAAAACTTATTATTTCAAAATTTAAAATTTAAAATGAAAGAAAAATATGTAAAAGAGATGTATCGTATCAAAATAGAGTGTAGAAATGTTGTGGACTGGCCACATCCACGAGATATATGTATGGCCAAGATTTTGGGATGTGGATGGAAACGATCCACGATATATTGTGGACCGTCCCCATCCACAACCAACTGAACACGGTGGCTATCTTGTAGCATAGACCAAAATGGGCCCTCCACGAGATGACCACGAAACCAAACACCACATTAGAGCTTAAACTTTGCTTGAACTTAACTAGGTAACAAGTTTCCTACTCTGAACTAAACTTGACTCAATACTCGCAACCTCCTTGAGACAATTAAAAATAAATTAATATTAAAAACATTATAAATATTATTGATATTATAAATAAAAAATATATTAAAATTAATATTTTATTATAAGTTTGATTAAACTTGCAAGTTGCTCAAGCCTTATACTGTGAAACTTGAACTCGTCTCACTAACTACTTGACATGACTTGAGCTTGACTCGAACTCAATTGAATCTATTTCTAGTATTTAGCAAGCCGAACTCCAATAGTTGGCAAATAACTTGGATCATAATGGTATTGGTTTATTTAGTATACCTGTAACTCAGAAAACGTGGCTGATGCAAGTGCCACTCGCATTTTATAGGTTCCACCTTGGCTCACACTATCAAGTTTGAAAATAATTTGCCAAGTAGTTGCCTGGTATCCATCTTCTTTCTTCCTACAACACAACAAAAAATTAAGAAATAGCAAAAAGCATGGTTTTCAAAATCGGATCGGACTGGATAATCAGACCAGAAAAATCAAGAATTGATCAGGTGATCGAGTCCATTTTACCCCAGAACTGTTATTTTTCCAGAAACCATTGATTTGGTCAGCAAACCGTTAATCCGGGTGGTTGAACCATTCGAATTGTTCAAACCATCCGGACCATCCAACCGTTTTGACCACTTTTATTTTTTAAAGTTTTTTATAATTTATTTTTTAAATTTTTGTCAGAATGGGCTGTCTGTTCAGTTCAAACAGTTGGACCGTTCGACCCAGAAACCGGACCCCTGATCGGTTCATTGTCCGATTCAATTTTAAAAACCTTGGCAAAAAGAAACAAATTGTGATTGGGGTCAGAGGAACTAATTAGCATCACCTAGTAACTTGAGCAAAGAACCAATCTTTCCTATAATCATTAACGCCAACCCTGAAGATCAGATCTCCTTCTGGATACAATTCCACATACCGCTCCCACAATCCATACTGCCTAAACCTGTCACCCAAATTCAATTCAAAGGTTAATACCACAAATGAATACTTGATGGGGATGAATAAACACAAACAGAATGTGAGCAATCCAAGTCTTCAGTAATGGAGAAAATGGGGGCTCACTTGTCTGGATGATTGACGTAAAGTTTGTTCACATAGTTCGGATTAGGTTCTGGAACGTAGAACTCTGCAGCAGATCGATCAGGAATGCCTATCTCCCACAAGGTTGGGCCATCTCTTGGAGGTTTGTATACGAGGTCACCCAGATCGATATCAGACCCTACTTTGTATATTTTAATCGAATTAAGTTATGAAGGCATGATCAAGCTATATAGATATAAGAAAATGGGAATCTCAAACCTGAAGTGATGGTGAGAACAACATCATATTTGTAGTCTCCTATGAAACCAGGAACCCATGCATACAGATTATAATCTCCCTCACGTACATCTCTGATGCTGAAATACCCATCTGCACCAGCTCTAGTCCAGAATTGGTAGCCCTAATGACAAGAGAAACATTTAGGCCTCATTCGTTTTTCGGTAAATTATGCAGTTACTTAAGTAAGTTTTTCCTGAAAAACACTTATCTGGGTAAGTGTATTTACCTATGTTATTTTATTTCTCATATAAATAAGGTAATGACCATTTTATCCATAAAAATCCATTATCAAAAGGGGCAGTTTTGTTCTCATTCAAGTGCTGGCAATTTTCTCCTTAGGTGGGAACGTTATTTACCCACTTAAGAGATGGGTATCGCTTACCTGGGTAAATGATACCCAGGAAAATAAACTTTCCCTGATCCCTACATAAATCTGAAAAAAAAAAACATGAAATTCTTGGTCAATGAGAACCAAAATCCCATTGACCAACTTAATGCTTATGAAGATACGTCGATCATATAAAAAGAGTAGAGTTTCATAAGGAAAGTGATGGAATATTACCTTGCATTCTCTCTGCCATGATCCGACCTCTCCAGGCAAAGCCAAACCTACATAAGCAGACTCTGCAACTATGTCATCTTCACCCGCATACCTACACAAGTAGAATAGTGCGGTGAACAAATTAGATGGGATCAAATTTATAGGTAGAGTTGGAAAAATGAAAGAGGGTCGATCTCATCTGGTACCTGTCACGGACAAATAGTCTACCTCTAACAGTTCCTCGTTGTCCTGAAGAAGGGAAATCCTCTGAAGTTGGGAAACTGTATGGCCAGCTTTGGACTTCCATCAGCATCTACACAAATATATTGCATTAGCTTGTTTATCCTTCAAACATAAACATTTAAATGATGTCTGGGATAAACTATGGTGTCGTTTGATAAGTCGTTTTAGAAAGATCTTCCAGCAGCTTATGTGGTTAAGTGTCATATTAATCTTTAATTTGGGGTCTAACTTGTCTTTTAAATGTCACATCTTTTTGTCTTGCCAGCTTTTGATTACCAAATGAAAAAAAGACTGGAAATGCAACCTGTGTTTTTGCATCATCCCAGAGAGACAGTGGATCCTCTCCATTGAAGACTGAATTGAGATAAATAAAAACAGGCCCAAAAACCTTCTTCCACGCCTCTCCCTGTTGGAATTTTGGCACCAGATCCTGTCCAGTGTAATGAGAACTAAGAAACACCTGCAAATAGCAAATTGATTATGATAATCATCATAGCGAGTGTGAAGCAGAAAAGAATCTTAGACTTATTAGAGGGGTAAATTACAGATAATTCTGTACTTTAGGGTAATGACAGATAGGTACCCTGATCTTTCAATTACAATATTTGAGTACCCTGAACTCTCAAAAATAGACACTTAAATCCATCCGTCAGCTAAACATTACATAATACCAAAAATACTCTTCTTATGTATTTCTGAGATCATTCTTAGGTAATCGACAACATTCTCTAGTGCTGATTTTATTCCATAAAATGATTTTAAAAATACACGAGAAGGGTATTTTTAATATTATGTAATATTTAAGTGACGGAATACTAACAAGTGGACCTAAATATCTCTTTTTTAAAAATTCAGGATACTCAAATATTGCAATTGAAAGTTTAGAGTACCCATCCGTCACTATCCTTACTCTTTTTTGGTAGAAATAATTTATCCTTACTAGAGTAATAAAATACTTACAGCAAGGGTAGTAGGACCCACATGAGATGTGAGATTCTGCTTTAGCGGCCCACCTGTTCTGAACTCATCACTTGGTGTGATCTGCCAGAAGCCCACTGGAGGATCAAAGCATATCCATCCATGGACCTTGTTATCCTTGTCCTCACATGAATACTGGTACTTGTCATCCACCTGTAGCATGCTTACACCATTACAATGAATAAGAGAGAGAGAGAGAGAAAGAGAGAGATAACCTCTCCTTTGAGTTGTGGTTCTATTGGATTTGTTAAGAGAACTGCTTCGGGGTAGGCTAGGGGTTGGCATCGTCCTCGTAAACGGTCGTCTGGGTGAGGCATGAACCTTTGCCTATTGTCTGCCATCGCCATATAATGGAACCTGCATACCATGTGTCGAGTTGTTACTGGTTACCAATTGGTGGTCATTGTGCTGGGCTTGTGTGTAAGTTATAAACCCAATGGGCCTCTACAGGTGGGCTACCTGGCCTTGTGTGTTTAGGCTGTGTTTGATTGTAGTGCAAATTTATTTGTATTAATACAAATGCATGGGAGTGCAAATGTAAAAAATGTAAATTTTTATTTTGGATTTTATTTTATTCTACTTTATGTCTTAATTTACTTAATTTGTACTATAATAAAACAAAATAAGCTAAAATTTGAAATTAAAATAAGTCAGAATTTACACTCAAAGCATTTGCACTGCCATGGGTTTGCATCAGTATAAATTTATTTGCATTGCAACCATTCACAGCTTTAAGGACAAATCTCAGCACAGTCCAAATCCAGCCCATTAACATCATTAGAAAAGAGGAGATCAGGAGACAAGGATAAACAACCAGGTTAAGAGGGAAATAGGTGTGCATTAATTGCTCACTTGTCTTTTCTAAGCTTGAAAGCAATCCTGGTTTCGCCTAAGCTGAACTCAGGCCATTCTTTCAAGTGTTCATAAATGGCATAAGAGTAGAAGCCAGAGCAACCGCGCAACATTATAAACCTGCAAAAATTTGAAATACAAAAATTGTTGTTACTTTTGCCAGTAATACCATTAACCATTGATTTTCAGAATGAGGATAGTATTTGAGAACATAGTCATAAACCTTTTATCTATGTTCAGAGGGATGATTTTATCCTGGAGCGACGGATCCCATGTTCTTGTGAAGGAGAGCTCCACTTGGTCCTCATCTTGCTTTACAACCCTAAAACTTGTCCCCTTTATCCTGTAGAAGAATCAAGCAATCTTTAGATGTCTGTTTGGTTACAAAGAACCACAGTTGATAAATTCTTTAGTTTTAGGTTGAAATGGTTATGGACTTTTTGATATTTAGTCTTAAAATAATGGTAAATAGGTCCATAAAAGAATATTAAAATCTTAATAGAAAAAATTGCATTCAGAAATTTCACAAATATGAGATTTTACCTTATACTAAAACTTAATTAATTATAATGTGGGTGATAAGAATCAAATGCTAAACCACTTGGAGAAAGTGGCTTTGATACCAACTCAAATAACCATTCAACCTAAAAGCTAGGAATGGGATTGAGATTTCTAGCCCCATTGGAGTATTAGGGCGGGGGTGGGTTTTCTGTGTTTGGGGTTGAGAATGGGGCATGCAAAACCTAGCCCTGTTCCACTCCGTTACCATTCCTAGCTGCTCGTTTTGCCTTTGGATGGGCCGCAGGACCGACCAACAAACAATATGACCCAATCAAACTGGGTGCCATGTGGCCCATGGTTTCACATAAGTATTTTATCTTTTAGTTGGGTTTGGTCTTGATTCAGACTTCACAGAGACAAAGGTACAACCCAAACCCACCCTAGATAGCCAGGTCGAAGCTTCAATCATGTACAGAAACACACATTCATACAAAGTAAGAATCACTTGGGTTGAATCAGTACTAATCCTACCATGAACCTAGACTCTGTAAATCAAGTAACTTATCAGCTGCTCTAGGTTTGGTCTAGACAAGTCAGATTTGTAGCCATGGATGTTGGTAATCTCTATATTGTTTTTCCTTTTGTTCCTTTTTGTTATATATTGATTGATCTCATTATTCCTTTTATATTTATCAGAGATAGAGAGTGAAATAGAACTCGGGGGAGGGGTGTGAGGACTTACACATCAAATTTTCCGGAAACATTTGCTCCGTTCCAAACAACATCCCAGTACCTATGCAAGTATGGATTCAATTTATAGCAAGTCAATTAAATGATTCATTTCATTTTCATAAACATTTATATAACAAAATCATGGGTTTCTAGCAAAAGTCCAATTGTTGTAATTTTCCCACTCGAATGAAGTAAATATTCAACTGGATTTCAATATATATTATGAGGTGTTCAGAACACTAAATTTGTATGTAACAATGTATACAAAGAAAACTTGACAGTTTTAAAATTTGATGAGCCAACTAGAAATTTGGCTGAGTTGATCACTCAAAAATTAAAAAATTCAAACCCAACCACTCGGAATACTATTAATATATATATATATGTAACTTTTACATATTAAACATATATTAACTGGAGTTATAAGAATCAATGATCAAGATATCCATATGATACACCCCGTTGCAGTGGACCCTGAAATGCATGGATACACTGATACAAAAGAAAAAATGAAAAAATAGAGAATATCGTTTTGATGCTTATTGATAAGTTGGTAAATGGTAATCTGGGTCTTGTGAAATAGCTGATTGAAGCTGAGCTAGGGGCAGTTCTTGAAGCACTCTCTTGTGCTAAGGATCAAGGATGAAAATGCTTAGTAGTATTTGACTTTTTTTTTTATACTTAAAAGATTGTGATTAGACCTGTTCACGGACCAAGTTTTGTCTCTATATTAATAGAACATTCAGGCTGGAGCCCGATCTCAAGTAGAAATTTAGAAACAGATTTTTTTCATTCAATAAAAGTGTTTATTTATATTAAAATCCCCCAAAACAAAAAATAATAAAAGATCTCACTATTACATAAAAAAGAGGAGAAACAAAGAAAAAATAATGTATATATTTTTATTAGTAAAATATTTTTTTATTATATAATATATATTATCAAGTCGGATTTGGACTCGACCAGAGAGAAAACCGGAGCCTGGATCGAAAATAGGTTGGGCCTTGTGTTTTAAGCCTAAGCCCGAGCCCGTGGGCCTAAAGTCATGTCCAAGCCCTATTTAGAAGGCTGAGCTACTCGGTCCATGAACAGGTCTAATTGTAATTAATACTCTTCGGTGTAGGAAGTGCAAGGTACATGTGAAAATTGCCCTTTCAATTCTTAAATCTCCCTAAGTGTCATTGATTTCAAATTCATTTATTTTTTCTCTCAATTTTCCAAATTCATCCTGTCCCAAACCCGTCATCACATAAGTGAAACGTGATGTCCCTATTAAACAGAAATGGTGTGGTAGGCTAGTGGTGAAGACACCTATAATGGGATAGAGAAAAGAAAAATGATTTCAATCTCTCTTAACCCTTTTTGCTCTATATATTATTACTTTTACAACATACAATATACATTTATTAGGCTTGAATATGATACAAAAAGAACTTATAACCAATCAACTATTTTTATTAAAGTGATAATAAATTAGATATTTTTATTAAAATTCACGATGATTTTTGATTGGTCAAAGCTCTTTCAATATTATGTCTTTCTGACATTATAGGTTTTCTCATACTTAATAGTATATATACAAGTTTGTAATCAGGTAATAGGAATAGGTACTTAAGTTAAATATAATCGGGTTCAGGTATTGAGTACCATAAGGACAAAACCCAAACCTTATAGGGTTTGATTGATGGGTCCTATTAGGGTCAAGACAGATTGAGTATCCAAAAATTCTCACAAAATAATAATAATAAGGAAATTAACTTTAATATTACAAGCAATATAATTCAATCCATAGACTACCTCAAGGGCCCAGACTGTTACTCTAATTGAGAAGAAATGCCAGATTAAACTCCCGAGATAAATAAAAGTGAAAAAGGAAGAAGCAAACATAGATAAGTAGAACTATATACCCTCTGTTATCTTCTTCGTTATGAACTTCAAGTAAATTGTCAATGCCATTGTATCGTATTCCAGTAACAATTCCCTCAGGATTTGATAGGGTGACTTGGAGGATTCCATTGTCCATCACCACCTACAAAATTGATGTCCCAACAATGTGAACAAACCTATTCGATGAAAATCCCCAATAAAATCATCTAGGCAATAAAGAGAAGATTAAGTACATGTCGATCTTGTATTTGCAGTTGCACCGCGATTGGTGCCATTATTTTGGGATCCTTGCTTGATAGCTAGCTCTGTTAACTCGGCTTTCCACAGTTCTATTTGCCATAAATCGGCAATTTCAATATATATACAAGTTCTTAAAGCTTTTCTGCTTCCTTAGAAAAATTAAAAACTAGGTGACCTCCAATAGAAGAGATTCTTAACTTCTGAAAAAAGGAAATTTCGGATTGACCGACCACCTTTCAAAGAAAACTTTCTATATCTAATTCTAAGTAGCCAAATTTTCAAGCCTTATAAACCAAGCGCTGTCTCTCCCCTCGCTCAAGCTTCAACCTTCACCCTTGCTTTGCCGACATTCTTACTCCGTCTACACACATTCTCTCTCTATCTCTAAGCTTATCCCTTTACTTAGTCGCCATTCCTTTCTCCACTTATCTCCTGTAGTGCTGTGGCGGTAGTTAATAATGGGAGTTATCCAAGAATGACCAAGTCAACTGTCGGTTCTTTATCATCATTAGTGATCGAAGGATTTTTTTGAGCCTATAGATTGAGTTTATGAAAAAAAAAAAAAAAAACACGGAGGGGAAGTTAGGCTCTGTATCTGTTTACCGTGTAAATCTGAATCAGATACATATTTTGAATCCTGTTCGGTTTTGTATCTGTTTGGTTGTAACTATGATTTGCACTCTTTAACGGATGAAATTTGCAGCTTTTGTCTTATCTGCACTCATTGACAGTATAAATTTTGCTCCCAAAGTGATACAGAATTTGCATTACCTTCCTCCTACCTGACTACCTATATTTTCTCTCAAATGAAGTGGGACCAAATCACCTTGCTTCTTACCCATTCAAAAACAAATGACCCTCTTTCTATATATTTTATTTCTCACAACAAAGAAAATAAAGCCAAATTTGATATCGGATTCGGTTCACCCCTGGTCTGATCTTCGAATCGGATCGAATCCTATGATCCGATCAGAAATCAGATTGGATTCGGATCACCACTATCCGATCCAATGTGTTATATATTTATATATATATATGTTAGTTATTTATTTATAAATATATTATTTATATTGTATTTTTATAAATTTGTTATAATATTTATTTTTTATAAAAACATATATATATGATGAAAATAATAAAAAAGTACTTGTATTTTTGTTTTCTCTTTATTTAAATTGGTATATATTTTTTCAATAATTTATTATTTTTTAAAGTAAACAAGTCAGATTAAATCATATATGAAGATCCGAAGATCCAATAGGATTCAAATCGAATTCTATCAGATCCAATCGGATCAGTTACGACATGAACAATATCGGATCAGATTCGAATATACCCTGATTTGAATTCGGTTCAATCCATTTGCATTCCTAGGCCCGAGCCCGGCCCAACTATATACATTTATACATTCATATGTTTGTATATATAAATGTTGCATACATATTTACATATATATATAAATATATGTATATATATTTGCATAAATACATTTATATATGTTTAATTTTAGAGTGGGTTCATTGACCAACCCAAACTCAAGGCTTGGGACCAAACCCAACCCAAGTGTATCAAATTATAGTGTGGGCTGGGTTCGAGTTGGGAACATCGGGCTTAGTCCGAGCTTGGGCCTTAAGCCCAAGTTTTAGGGTCGGGCCTGGGTTGACCATAAACCCAGCCCAACCCTCCCGACTTGCACCCCCTACATGCTATGAGTCTAGCACCAGAAGCTTGGGGTCCAATCACACCATTATATTGATTTTTTAGGTGTTTGGCATTGATGTCATTGCTTCAGAGATGTTTATGAGAAAACATTGTTGTATGCATGAGTGTCTGTTGCATCGTTTTCTCAGAAAATGACTTTTTTTTTTTTTATTATTTGGCATCGATGCTGCTATATAGGTTGTTTTCTGGGAAAACAACATTGATTTTGTTTAGTATCAGTGTTGTATAACCGTTTTAAGCATTGGTCTACATTATCCAATGCCTAAGATGATGAGCAAGGTTTAGCTGAATACTTTAGCTTTTTAGCAAGATGTGGAGCCAATGATAAGGTTCCATGCCAATATTTAAATACATGGGGCCCGCATCTTTATAGTGGGCCCCATGAATTTATTACTGGCGTGAAACCTCATCATTGGTTCCATAGCCTACTGAACAACTAAAGCGTTTAGTTAATCCGAATTCCAAGATAATGCCACATTGATGCCATGTTATTGCACCACTGCTAGCAACATGCCATTTACTGAGAAAATATTGAATTTGACATTTCTTCATCACTTTCTTGATTGGTGTGATTGGGAGCAACATTTTTTCTAGAAAAATGATACCAAATAAGAAACCGTTTTTTAAAACACCACTTTTTCTTACATGTACGACATGATGCCAAACACTGCCAATATTGTTACACTATGATATCACCCATGACATGGAGATACCGGCACTTAGATCAGCCTCTGCTTCAATAGGACTATAATTTTTTTTTTCTCATTTTGAAAAATATTCTTACTATGGGCCCACCAAATAAACCACATTAATGTCATCCCTTGAAGCAAAATGTTGTAATCACCCCGTAATTGTTCTCTCCAACGATCAGACCACCATTCTAACCATGGTTTTCAAAATTAGATCAGACCAGACGGTCGGACTGGAAAAATCGGTAACTGTTCAGCCCTTTATGTCTGATTATACTGTAAACCGTTAAATCCTAAAAAACCGTTGAAAATGTCAAAAAATCGCTAACCCGAGCGGTCGAACCGCTAAACTGTTCGACCCGGGAAGAGATTCACGGGTTACAAATTTCATTTTCATTGATTTAAAAAAAATAATAAAAACAAAAAAAAAGACTTAGGAATTAGGCCTTTAGGGTTAGAACGAAAGTCATTCATTTCCGTTCTAACCGTTCTAACAAAAAAAATTGCAGCAGCGGCCGGCAATTTTGTAGCGGCCAACCGCCGGCGACCACGGTGGAGTCACCGGTTCTAGGTAGAAATCCACAAGATTTGGCATGGCAACTGCCAGCGACCAAGATTTGGCATAGCATCTCCTTTGACCAAAGAAGAGAACAACGACACCTGCATTTTCAACCGAAGATTTGTAGTGGCCAACAGCCTTCGTGCACTTGAAGGCGATGACCAAGATTTGCAACGGCCAACTGCTAGCAAACAGTAGCACACTTGCATTTCTGAACAATCAACTGCCGGTGACCAAGATTTACAGCGGCAACCGGCGAACACAGTGGAAGGATTGCATTAGCCAGCTTGTATTGAGGCTTTCTTGCACCGACAACTACGTCTTGCTCCCAAATCTCTACGCATTAGTCATTCCCCCTTTTTGTAATATTGGGGATTTCTTACACGGACAACCACCTCTTGCTCCCAAATCTCTGCGCATTTGTAATCCCCCCCTTTTTGTAATATTGGGGCTTTCTTGCACCGACAACCACCTCCTGCTCCGACTAGCATGTATTGAGCGGCGGAAACTTCTACAACAGCCATTAAAGCCGAGAACGAATGCACTGGGTGACTGAACAATTGTGGAATCTCAATATCTCATCCTTTGTTTCTTGTATTTATTTAATTTTTATGATTTTTTATTATTTATAAATATTTTTTTGTTTTTTATTTTATTTATGATGTCACGGGTCAAATCGTTCGACTCAAACAGCTGAACCGATGAACCAGAAAACAGTGACAAGAACAGTTCTATTTCCGGGTCGATTTTCAAAATCATGACTCTAACACTCCATCACGAACACTTTTATCTGTAGCTGTTCCATCCTCAAATTTAGCACTAACCCAAACCATATGGGCCGGACTCCAGGACAACACAACAGAGTATGATCACTTGTTTTCTTCGCCTTACCACAAATACAACATGGGCCGGATTCCAGGACAATACAACAGAATATGATCAGTTGCTTTCTTCGCCTTACCACAAATACAACAGCTTTCACCCCACACATGGCACATTTGCAAGTTTTAACAAGTGGGTAAAGCCTGCATTATCTCCAGATGAAGGTGCTATTTGGTAAGTCTTTTTTGAAGGATCTTTTGGAAGATTTATTAATTAAAAAATATAGTGAGTTTTTACATAACGATTTTGATAGTTCGAAAATCATTTTGTTGGAAGTGTGTCTTTCAATACGAAGACAAAATGGAAAAAGGCAAAAAACTCTATTTTTAGTTTTTTGAAATAAGTTTAAATCAAAATTCTTATATTTTCTTGAAACAAATTTTCATTAAAAAAATCTTTTCTCAACCAAACAAAGAAAGACTAAAACACAACATATTGAACTTCTCGAATGAGGAATGTTGCCTAATAGTGGAAAGAATCCATGATAGCCTATCTATACCATGTCATAGTCTCATGGTCAATGAACTGGGCAACGCTACATACATTTGGTGAATGTAGCTACTGATTTGCGTGGCCCAGCATAGAAATCCAAGGATCACAAAATGCCAGAATACCCCATCCATCGCTAACAATCCACCTGCACCCCCATGTAACAAGGTCTCTTTGCTTATACCCCCTTACCTTCTGGCCCCACCCAAAATTACGATGTAGGGCACCTGTCTTATTACAAATATTCTTTAGTAAGAGGTTAGTTTGCATGTGGTGATGTGGTACAACAACATTGACTCGATGGTGGCTTTGATAAAAAAAACTTTAGCTGTTGGGTCCCACAGCCTATTCTATTGAGAGAATTTCTGGGAATGTCACGTTATCATGAGAATGAATAAATTAGTAATTACATATTAATTTAATTTTACAAAAAACCAAAGCATGGATATGAATAGATGAATTATCCATAAACTGTCTCAACAGTCTATATGCTATTGGGCCCCAACACCCAAAGTTAACCCAGTTTTGATAAATACACTTAAGCCAGCCTGTGATAGAACATTTACCTTCCAATCTTCAAGTCTACTTTTTAATCTTATCCAGTAAGAACTTCCACCCCAAGTTTTTATGTAGATTTTCAAATAACATGCCTCCGAGATAATTGTCTTGTTTGCTCATTAACTTCACCGCAGAGATTCTTGTATACAAGCTCGAATTGTATAAATGACTTTGATATTATATTTCATGAATATGAATTGAAAATCACTTGCATGAAATTTGGACCCTTAACAATTTAGTAAAAACATGACATTCAAACCAACTTTACTAATAAACACAATATAAATTTAAATATATATGAACATATATATTTAAATCAAATTGAATTGTCTTATATCAGATTGCATAGAAGTAGATCTTCATTTGATCCAATTATAAAATAGTTCAAATTCAGATCACTTTTAATGGGATCAAATCGTCTTTGGACAATCAGATTTTGTTTACAGTCCTCATATTTAAACCACAGTGCCCATATATAAAAAAAAAACAGATTTTATGGATGGCATTGGGTTTATCTATATCTATGATATACTTTACTACTATTATTAAAATTATCAATGAGAGTGTGAAACTTTTGTTTAAAAATGTAATTTGGACTACTATTTTTTACCTCATTTAACTCCCTCTCATTAAATCTTAGATTTAAGGTATTAATTACTATTGTCTCTTTCATTGAATCCCATTTTTAAGTTCTTTTTTTTCTCACCAATAAATTCTAACAATGATATCTATATCCAATACTTTGACAATATAAAACCCATGTTATTTTTCTTTTAAATTGACCCAAAAATGAAAGGGTTTTCCTATTTTGTGGCAAGTCAATGGTTCAACCTTTTAGGTCAAATGTGTCAAACCGTTGATATCATAATTAAAAAATAAAAATTGAAAATAGATAAGAAAATACAAAACTATGAAAAAATATAGAAAAATTTTGTAGAAAACATTTGGACACATCTCTAATATTTTATATTAATTATAATAAAGAAAAATAAGTGTGGCAAACAAGAATTGTTTTTAATGATGATGAAAATGAAATACAAAATTTAAAACTAACCTAAAAGTGAAATTGTTTTCTTATTTGCTGGCAAGACAATAATTTAACCTTTTAGGTCAAATGTGTCAATTCTTGGTGTCATAATTAAATAATAAAAATAAAAGATAAAAATAAGAAATAACAAAAATTCATAAATATTGTAGAAAACATTTGGGCACATCTTTCATATTTTATATTAATCGTATTAAAGAAAAATAAGTATGAAAAAGAAGAACTGTTTTTATTGATGATGGAAACAAAATACAAAATTTAAAACTGACCGAAAAATATAATTACTTTCTAGTTTGGTCGCAAGTCAACAATTCGACCTTTTGAGTTAAATGTGTCAACCCTTGATTCCATAGTTAAATAATAAAAATTAAAAACATAGAATCACAAAAAATTGAAAAATACAAAGAAAAAAATATAAAGAACATTTAAGCACGCCCCTAATATCATATACTCATTGTTTTAAAGATGATTAAATGTAAAAGATAGGAATTATTTTTATATGCATAGAAATATAAAAATTGTAGAAATCTTAAAAATATATTATTACTATTGTCATCTAAAATTTTCATGTACAAAACACAAGAATAATTGTGTGAATTACTAGTTAATATTGAGTTAAACGGAACATATTTATTAATAAAAATTCTTGGTTTAAAAGAACTCTAGTACAGTAGTACAAAACCCCATAAAAGTTAACAATTGCAGTATAATTATATATCAAGTTGTGGAACTCTGGTATTTTATGATTCAGGGGCTATCATATTTTCTTAGGCCAATTGTTTATGGTGACAACATTGGATTGGGTCAAACAACAAATCATACCCTGGTCCAACCCGTTGAATGCCTATGAAATACGCACTGATCATAATTGAATCAACAACAGGTCATTGAATATGCTTGACACCATTTTCACGCCTTCCAAATGACAATATTACTATTGTCGTAGTTAAAAAGTCATATCAACAAGTTAACATCACTAGTAAATATTTATAATATATCAAATTATTCTTTTAACTCATTTTGCTGCAAATCGTTGTGTCGAGGTGTTTATACTGAGAATGTTCACATTACTATTACTATGTGCCTGCGAAGTACATGGGATTTTCCCGCGAGAGTTCAAATCTCTAAGGCTACGGTAAGAGTTTTAATGTTTTTTATCTATTTTATTAGGGTTTATTAACTGGAAATCATTCTAGTATGATATGTTTCCAGCAGCACAATTTTTTTTTATTATTTTATAAAAAAACCAATGCTTTATAAATAGAAAATTTACTAATATGACTAGGGATAATCATGGGCCCGGCTTAGCAACCTGTGATAAGGACTGTAGGCTAGGCCCAAGTTCCGGGCTTGAAACTTAAGACCAAGCCCACCTTATTATGGGCTTATATATTTTATATGTAAAATGTAAAATATATATAATATTTTATATTATATGTGTTGATACTCGGATTGGCCGAGGAGAATAAAGTAATTTCGTCCCTAGACTCTGGAGGTTCATCGAAGGCTTTGAGGGCTCGGAGAGGTTACTGCCGAGGCTAAGGCAGAGGAGGATCCGAGCACTGTAGAAGCCAAAGGTGGGTTGTCGAGGTACTGCAAGACAGAATACGTCAGAGGCCCCATGTGAGAACCCGAGGCAGAGTCTCTAACGATCAAGTTAGTACGGGGTACGAAGAGGGGAACCAAGATATGGTTTGTAAGCCCAGTTCCAAATTAAGACTGTAGATTGTATTTGATTCCTCCCCTTACCTGGAGGGGGGGCACCCTTATTTATACTTGAGCTGCTTGGAGGTAGGTGGAGATGAATGCCTACGATGACAGTCAAAGAGCTCTGCGGTAACCCCTGCTGTAGCAGATCTCGTTCCCGAATCTGGCGCTCGTGGGCTAGGCCTCCCATCCTCAAATGGGCTGGGTTGGGTCACCCCACATCACTTGCCCTGCACTCTCGAGGCCGAGAGAAAAATTCGGCTTCGGCTGATGGGAGTAGTAATGGTGAGCGCCAGTGGGCCCAGTAGCTGAGGTGTACCCTGCGGTGGTGCCTTCTTTCTCGTCTCTACCTGGTTCGTCTTTATAAGTTGGGCCGAGGCTACGAGTGGCCTATGACATTGCTACTTCGGACAAGTGACTCGGGAGGCATGCTCAGTGCGGATACTCTGGTGCCATCATTTGGGTTGAGGACTTATGGAGCTGAAGGCTGTTTAGGCCGAGGGCCTGTGAAGCCGAAGGCTATTTAGGTCGAGGGCCTGTGGGGCCCGAGGATCCGTGCGCGGGATGGCTTTTCGGTTGAATCGATGTGCGTGCTCGGGGGAACGGGTCACCCAGATCGGCGGGTCACTATGGGTAGACGCGTTGGTCTGTCTTGAGCATCGTTTCATCTTCCGAGGATGAGCGCTCAGGAATGCGGCACGACTGGATCACAGGTGTGGAGGTACTTCTCATCCGTTAGATTCGAGATGATCCGAGCCATTATCAGTGCGTCGCTTCGCCTTCCGAGGCTGAGCGTCATGTGGCGTGCCATGATTGGGTTGTGGAGGTGGTGGCGTGCCATGATTGGGTTGTGGAGGTGGTGGCTTCTTAGCCGTTGGATCTCGAAAAATCTGGGTTGTTCGTTCTTCTTTAAATAGGGGCTTCAACAGCAGAATTCTTGTCATTTTGCCTCCAAGTGCTTTCGCCTTCGAGTGAACTCAGCTCCCAGATTCTCCAGTCTTCAACACTCTACCTGCACTTCTTTTCCTTCCACTTCCCTTTTTAGGTAATTTCCAATGACGTCTTTCTTAGATTCTAGACCTGAGTGCTATGAACTTTCGAATGTATCGGAGGGGAGCTCCATTCGATCCCCTTCTCCTCTTTCCCCTTTAAGCCCTTTTGTTTCCGTTCCCCTTCGATGCAAGGTGGAGGTGCTCCGGGAAAGGGTAACCTTCGGGGGAGCCGAAGGCATCCGCCGAGGCAATGACCATCCTTGTGAGAGCACCGCATTTGTGACACCGAGGGAGGCCGAGGAGGAGCAGAACCCGGACCTCATCCCTGGGACAAGGGTTGAGAGTGTTGCCGGGGTAGTGGCCGAGGCTGATCCTTCTCGCCCAGAGTTCGAAGGTTTTTTGGAGTGGGATCAGGTCAAGGCCCTGATGAGGCGATACTTCATCCCTTCATCCTATGGGGTGAGGGCACCCGAGGCGGGTGATTGGCTGTGGACTCCCAAGGAGGGGGAGATCTGCGTTTATCAACACTTCCTCCAATTCGGTCTTCGGTTCCCCCTTCATCCTTTGATCTCTAACCTACTAAGGGTGTATGGGATTACCCTTAGCCAACTGGCACCCAATGCGATAGGAACCATTGTGGCGATGCTGGTGGTGGCTCGGCTCTAGGGGTAGAGTTGATGCTGAAGCTCTTCCAAGCAGTCTTTGTGCTGAGGAAGCACTCTTCCAAAGCTGGTGTCTTCTACTTCCAACCCCTCAAGTCTAAGCCCGTAGACAACCCTTCTTTTGTGCACAACTGGAAGAGTAAATATTTCTTTTTGTTTTGTCCCGAGGGCTAGTCCTTCAAGTCAGGGTGGGGAGAGGCCAACTTGTCTGTGGAGAAAAGTGTCAGAGTCTGAGCCCAGCCCTTGGTGGAGGAGGAGATCTCATTGGTTTTCGCGGGGCTTAGCCCTGCCCCTCTTGGTAGGATAGGCCACGCAACTCCTTTCCACATTTTCCTCGTCTTTGTCTGTGTAATGGTACTAACTGCTATTTTGCTTGTAGAGATGCCGATGGATGCTTGAAAGGCCATACTTGACCGTGCCCGCGTGATATAGAAGAAGTGGGTGAAGGCTGGCAGATAGAGGCCTCAAAGGCCCACCGGGGGCACGCCAGCCCACAAGGAGAAGGCATCGACCCCTACAAAGGGGGAGTCTTCCCGTCAGGTCCCTGCCAAGGGGATGAGAGCACAGGTCCCTACCAAAGGGACTTCTTCAACAGCTCCCCCGAAGGGAGCCACTTCATAGATCCCCGCGAAGGGGAAGGGGCCCGTCGAGGAGGGCCATCCGGGGCGCAAGGAGCAAGCGTCGCAACAGTTGGTCGAGGTGCCGAGGGGACCTGCCAACGAGGTTAAGGCAGGGAGGAAGAGGCCGACCAAGGGGGCTATAGGGGTTAACCACAGCAAAAGGTGGCCCACACCGAGATTTCTACCGGTGATGCCCCAAGGAGGCCCTATAAGGAGCGAATGGGGCCGTTTTCTGCTCCCACACCATTGGAGGAGCTCGCCCAATGGTCTGACCAAATCTTCCGCCCTGAGTGGGAGATCCATGAGGGGGACTCTTTCCAGAATGCAGGAGTTGGCCCGGCGTTGGTGAGTGGGGCTCTCCTGGCACAGGACCGCTTCAAGATGTTGGGGATGGCCCCGAATAGGTTGTACGAGCAGGGGCTGCAGAGCCTGGCAAAAGTAACAACTTGCTCCTCTTTCCTTTTCTTCTTTTCTTCGTTTATCTATTGGGTGCTAACTATTTTCTTGTTGTAGGTCTGTCTTCACTTTTTTGGGCTAGGGGGATCGGTTGAAATTGACCCTAGCCAATATGGACAAGTTGGAGGATGAGAAAGACAAGCTTCAGCAAGCCACCACCACCGCTGTGGAGAAGTGCCGCGAGTTTCAGCGATACTTCAGTGACAAACAAAAGCTTCGCATGGAGGTCGAAGAGAAGTTGAAGAAGATGCAAGATCTCCTCTCCCAAGAGCAAATGGAGAGGGCTCATGTAAAGAGCCTCATTTCTGAGGTCGAACGACATCTCTAGCAGGTCGAGGTAGACATCGCCGAGGCGAATAAGCGGGCGAGCGAGGTAGAGAAGAGGGCCGAAGAGGTAGCTAAGAGGGTTGTGGAGGCTGAACAGAAGGCGGTCGATGCTGAGAAGAAGGTCCAGGAGTCAAGGAAACAAGCCGATGAATTGGCTGATCTCGCTTCTGAGGCTTACTTGGACGGGATTGAGGACATCAAGATGGCACTTGCGGCGGTGCTTCCAGATTTTGATGCCGAATCTTTGAATGTGATCCCTTACTCTCTCGAAGAGGCTGCTGATTCTGTGTTGTTTTTGCCTCAAATGTTGTACTTGTGCTTTGTTGTGTTGTTTTTCCTTGTATTTTTTGCACTGTTTTTGCACTTATGCTTTTGTTACCGAAGGGTCCTTGCCCCTCCAAGAGAAAAATCACAGCATGAGACAAGTATAGTTCTCTTCGATTTATTTTACTTTGTGCGTCAGGAGCATGGTGGAGGGGTGGCCGAGGCAAAGCCTCCGCGGGTAGGCCGGGGCTTGCCTGGCCTACCACCCTTCTTAAGCGTTCACTTAGGCAAGGCCGAAGAGGCCTGTGATGGGGGAGGGCAAAGCGGAGCATGAGGCTCGCCTGGCTCTCTCCCTTCAAGTAAATAGCAAGATGACCTGTCGACGTGAGAGTGGGGCCGAGGCTGAGCTGAGGCTCGCCTATCTCCCAATCTTCTAAGTATTGGTTCGGCGAGGCCGAAGTGGCTTACCGTATTGAGGGGTGGCTGAGACAAAGTTGAGGCCCGTCTCCCTCCATGGGGCCTAGGCAAAGTCGAGGCTTGCCTGACTCCCGTATCCATGCGCATTATCTTCAGCGAGGCCGAGGTGGCCTGCCCTATTGGGGGGTGGGCGAGACAGAGATGAGGCTCATCTGGCTCCGTGGGGCCTAGGCAGAGCCGAAGCTCGCCTGACTCCCATATCCCCACATACTTGTTTTGACGAGGTCAAGCACAACGTTTCGAGGAGGCTGGGTTCCTTTGCTAGTAGTGCTAGGTGTGAAAGTTCAAGAGGCTAGCTGCCGTCGAGGTGGGTCGTTGAGGCACATGAGGCCCTCGGCCGTCCTAGTGTATTCTGACGCATTAAGTCACAGCTAGGGTGTTCGCTACTTATTCGCTAAGCCTTAGCGTTGGTCTAGCGAGGGGGTACAGTCCTCGGAGAAGGTTGTGCGCCCCTGCCAATCATGAGGTTGAAGAGGAGCTTAGTAGGTACACACATTGAGCATTGAGCCAAAGAGGAACTTTGCTTCATTCATCCAATAATTTCAAAAAGATATTACGATCATTTGTACTACATCTGGAGATAAAAAGATATCACAATCATTTGTAGTACATCCAGAGATTCTCCAAGTTCCATGTCCGAGGTACAGGTCTTCCATCTAGGTGTTCTAGGTAAAAAGTGCCAGGGCCGACGACTTGCTTGATTCTGTAGGGGCCTTCTTAGTTGGGGCCCAGCTTCCTTACTTTGGGTTCGGGGACCATGACTTTCTGAGGACAAGGTCTCCTTCTTGTTAATGTCCTTCTTTTACCCTGGAGTTGTAGTAGCAGGCCACTCGCTGCTGGTAAGTGGCTACCCTTATCTGTGCTTGCTCTCAGACTTCTTCCAGCAAATCTAAGTTTGTTCTGAGGAGTTCATCATTCTTGGCTTCATTATACGCCTGAACTCGGAGTGTTGCCTGGCCGATCTCTCTTGGGATTACTACTAATGTGCCGTAGGTTAAGCCAAAGGGAGTTTCTCCCATGGCTGTCCGAGGCGTAGTTCAGTAAGTCCAGAGTTCACTACTCAGTTCTTCAGCCCATAGACCTTTAGCTCAGCCTAATCTGGTCTTCAGCCCATCCAGTATTGTCCTGTTGGTGACCTCGACTAGGCCGTTGGTTTGAGGATAGCCTACTGAGGTGTACTGTTGCCTGATACCGAATGATGTGCAATACTCCTGGAACTTGGTGTCATAAAATTGCTTCCCATTGTTGGTGATAGCATGTAGGGTAGGCCAAAGAAGCAGATAATGTTTTTCCAAAAGAAATTTTGGATGGATCGCGCCGTGATGGCGGCCAAACGCTCGGCTTCCACCCACTTGGTGAAGTAGTCTACTGAAACAACGAGGTACTTTTTGCACCCCGTGGCCGGAGAAAAGGGGCCAAGGAGGTCCATGCCCCGTTTGGCAAAGGGCCATGGGCCATTGAGGGCTGAGAGAGTGGTGACCGGTCGGTGGCATAAGTTGGCGTGCCTCTGACATGGATCACACTTTTGCACCAATCTAGCCACGTCCTTGTGGAGGGTAGGCCAGAAGTAGCCCTACCTTAGGGATTTTTGGGCCAAGGCACTCCCGCCGAGGTTGTTACCGCAGATGCCTTCGTGAATTTCTTGTAGCACATAGTTGCCCTCCTCCGAACGAAGGCATCGGAGGTAAGGCAAGGTGAAGGATATTCAATACAGCTTCCCCTCCAGCAGGGCGTAGTGGGCTGCCTGTTGTCTGAGTCTCTTTGTCTCATTTCTGTCTTTGGGCAACCATCCAGTTGATAGGAAGTTGACGATGGGATCCATCCATGAAGGTTTGGCCTCTATGGGGAATACTTGGACTTATTCGATGGAAGGGCAAAGTAGTTTCTCGACGCGCAAGGCCTGGCTAGGAGTTCCACTCGAGGTACTTGCCAACTTGGAGAGGGCATTGATTCGTGCGTTCTCGGCTCATGGGACCCGTTGCAAGGAGAAGCGTTGGAAGTGGCGGGCTAAATCTTGGACTTTGGCGAGGTACTTGGACATGCTTTGTTTTCTAGCCTCATACTCGTTGTTCACCTAATTCACCACCAGCTGAGAGTCGCTGAAAGGCTTCAACGTGTGAGGAGTCGAGGTCCCTAGCAAGCTGGAGACCAGCGAGGAGGGCCTCATACTTGGTTTCGTTGTTTGATGCTGGGAAGTCGAACCATAGCGCGTACTCTAGGACAACATCATTTGGGGTGAGGTGGATGAGGCCCGCTCCACTTTCTTTAGCATTGGAGGAGCCGTCAGCCCACTTCGTCAGGCGTCTTGAGACCTCGGGTTTGGCGAGGACAGCCTTGAGGGGCTGGTTCATCAGGACCACTACAGTGTGGGCCTCGGTTGAAGTTTCCTTGCTGAAACCACGAGGGAGAAAGCCAACTTCTCTACCTCGGGGTACCTGGTTTCGGATCGTAGAGGACCTTGCTAGCATAGTAAACTGGCTTCTGCACGCCATCATCCTTAATGAGGATTGAATTAACTACTTCATCCCTGGCCAAGAGGTACAGGTATAGGGTTTCCCCTTCGTCCGACCGAGCTAGGAGGGGAGGCGAAGTAAGGTATGCTTTGAGCTCGTCAAAGGCACAGTAGCATTGCTTTGTCCATTGGAACTCTTTCAGCTTCTTGATGGCACGAAAGAAGGGTAGGTAGCGGTCGGTTGACTTTAACATGAAGCGATTGAGAGCTGCTATTCGGCCGGTGAATTTTTTGATCTCCTTCACCGTTCGTGGGGGAGCCATGTCTAGTAGTGCCTGTATCTTCTCAGGATTAGCCTCAATGACTCTCTAAGTGACGACGAAACCTAAGAATTTGTCTGATGTGACGCCGAAGGCACACTTTCTAGGTTTGACCTTCATATTGTACTTCCGCAAGGTGTCAAAGGTCTCGGCTAGGCCGAAGATGTGGGTCCTAGCCTTCAGGCTCTTCACTACCATGTCATCCACATAGGCTTTGACGTTCCTCCTCATCTACTCTTTGAACACCTTGTTAATAAGGCACTAGTAGGTGGCCCCAACATTCTTGAGGCCGAAGGGCATTACACGGTAGCAGTATGTGCCATGTTCAGTGATGAACGAGGTCTTCTCTTCATCATTTGGGTGCATCTTTATCTGATTGTATTTGGAGAATGCATCCATGAAGCTAAGTAGCTCGTACCCTATAGTGGCATCAATGAGGTGGTCTATCATCGGCAAAGGAAAACTGTCCTTGGGGTAGGCTTGGTTAATGTCTGTGAAATCAATACAGATCTGCCATTTCCCATTATCTTTTCTTTACCCTAACCACATTTGACAACCAGTTAGGGTAGTGTACCTCTCGGATGAAGCCAACATCGAGTAACTTTTCAACTTCCTCCTCTATGGCCTTCCAACGCTCCAGTGCAAAGTTCCTCTTCTTCTACCGAACTGGCCTAGAGCTCGGGTCCACACTCAGCCTGTGCGTAATGACCAAGGGGTAAATTCCGGGCATGTCAACAGTGGACCAAGAAAAGATGCCGACATTGAGTCTGAGGAAACTCACCAGTTCGGATAGACTCTCGGGGGGAAGGTTGGACCCGACGCGTACTGTCTTGTCGGGCTCGTCCTCGTCGGGCTCGTCCTCGTCTCGCTGGCTCCTCCCTGAGGTCGAGACTCTCTTGTGGCAGAGCTTCTTTATTCTTGCCCTTTAGCGCTGCCACATAGCACTGACGGGCGGCATGCCGGTCCCCACGAACAACTCCGACACTGTGCTCGATAGGGAACTTCAAGGCAAGGCGTTCGGAGGAGATGGCTGCTCGGAGTGCGTGAAGAGTTGGTCTCCCTATGATGGCGTTGTAGGGTGAGCCAATCTTCACGACCAAGAACTCTGTCATCCTTGTCACTTGCTGGGGCTCTGTCACTACTGTGACTGGTAGGGAAATCTTGTCCTCTAGTTTGACGATGCTGCCAGAGAAGCCAACTAGTGGGGCTTCTACTGGTTGGAGGTGCTCCAGAGCTATCTTCATCTTTTCTAAAGCTTCGTAGAAAAGGATGTCGGTTGAGGAGCCACTGTCAACAAGGATCCTTTTGACTACGAAGTTTGCAATGACGGACGAGACCACCAATGCATCGTCATGGGGGACTGCTACCCCCCTTCAGGTCCTCGTCCGTGAAGGAGTGGGGTTCTTGCTCCTGGTTCCGGTTCTTCCTCCCTTCGGCTAGGAGGTTTGGAGTTGTCCTCCCTTCGGTTGGGAGGTCTGGGAGAGCGGGTCGGCTGGATGAATGCTACCAGACTCGGAGGGCTTGGTCCGCTGCGTGTGGCCAAGGTTGGGGACCGATTGGCTGGTGGACCCATGCCGACCCGGCTGTGTGGACTCCCCGGCGGGGCGGACCCTGGGGGCGACCTCCTTCCTGGGAGTAGTTCTACTCGACTCGCTGTGTCAAGTATTCCAGGCGGTCGAGCATGGCCTAGAACTGTTCATTGGTGACAAGATTTTGTGTATTTCTTGTTCTTCGTACCATGTTGGTTGGTTGGAGCTTAGGGACTTGATAGCTTATCAAAGTTCTTTTTAGGGAACGTCTTAACAATGGTTCCCACAAATGGCACCAATTGTTGATGCTCGGATTGGCCGAGGACAACAAAGTAATTTCGTCCCTAGACTCTGGAGGCTGACCGAAGGTTTTGAGGGTTCGGAGAGGTTGCTGCCGAGGCCAAGGTATGTAGGCTGAGGCGGAGGAGGCTTCAAGCACTGTAGAAGTTGAAGGTGGGTGGCCGAGGTACTACAAGACAAAATACGTCAGAGGCCCCGGGTGAGAATCCTAGGCAGAGACTCTGATGATCAAGTTAGTACATGGTACGAAGAGGGGAACCAAGATATGGTTTGTGAGCACAGTTCCAAATTCAGACTGTAGATTGTATTCGATTCCTCCCCTTACCTGGAGGGGGGCACCCCTATTTATACTTGAGCTGCTTGAAGATAGGTGGAGATGAACGCCTGAGATGAATGTTGTACAAGGGCAATCAAAGAGCTCTGCGGGGATGCATGGGCGCTCTGCAATTAGCTCTATACGGGGAAGTAGAGTAACCCCTGTTGTAGCGGATCTTGTTCTCGAATCTAGCGCTCATGGGCTAGGCCTCCCAGCCTCAAATGGGCTGGGTTGGGTCACCCCACATCAATATGTATTATATGTGTCTATTATAATATTTATGTATATAATATAAAATACAATATATATATATATATATATATATATCCAACTTGCTTACGTGAGATTAGTCAAATGTTGTATTAATTTTCATTATTTTTAAATAAAATTTATTTTGACTTTAAATTAGTAAAAATCTATTATATATACCTACAACCCGGTGTAAGACCATAGACAAGTGTAACTGGCACGAAAAATCTATTATATATACCTAAAACCAAGTCAGCCTCGTCCAATGACCAACCCAAGTGACGAAAAAGTAATTCCTGAACAAATTATATTAAGATATATATTGGATTAGATCGTTTTCGGATCGGATAGGTGGTGACCCGAATTTGATCCGATTTTTAATCAGATCTTATTATTCAATCCAATCTGAAGGAAAGGTATCAGAATCCAATAAAATAGGATCAGATCATGATCCGATCCATTTGCATCACTAGATTTTGGACATGAACTATCAGTTGGGGCTCAACAGTTGAGGATTCTAGATCTGTTAAACACACGTACTTATGGTTTGTGCTGAAACTTAATTAATTATAATGGGGAAGGTGAGGATCAAATACTAAACCACTTTGTTACATGGTGTTTGGAAGTGTGGGTTCTTTTTGGGACCAATTTTCAAAAAAAAACGCCCATGCTTCCAAGACCTGTTTTTCACAAAAAACGCTTCTGCCATGTAGGCAGTGAGCAACAGTATGCTGTTTGGTAAGATGATTTTCATCATCGTTTTTCATGTATGTAACAGTTTACTGATGCATGAAATACCCAAGGTCCCAATTTTTGAGGCATGCCCGATTTTTTAATAATTGATTGAACCAAACAATGAGATACATAAGCGTTTGTTGAAACGCCTATTTGGATCCAACGTGACACCATTTTTTTGAAAAACGGCTACGATTCCAAACATCCCCTTAATAAGCAGGTTCTAATAACATTTTAAGGAATCATTCAACTAAAAACCCTTAAGCTGTTAGGTAAGGTACCTTAAAATATTTGTCATATGACATATTTTATGGTGTAAAATATCCATTTATCGATTTAACTAAAGAGGGACTATCAAACCCAACCCGATCTATCCTCTCTCTCTATCAGCCAAAAGCTTAAGCTGTTAAACGTAAAACAGATACTTGACTTGGGTTTTGTATAGGTCATAAAATTTAAATCTAAATATCATATTTCATATGTGGTACGTTAATATTTACTTGCGCACAGAATGTAATTTTAACTATTATATATCAATGCTACAGTATTATTGGGTCAGGTTAGTGCAGATTTGCCACTTAACCTCACCCAGTGACATCCCTAGCTACTTGAGACGTCCTCCCGTGAAGTGCAAATTTCTAATGTTGGACTAATGGAAAATATCACCTATCTCCCCGAGTTTAATCCTTTGTTGGAGGAATTTTATCCTCTGTCCTTCAGTGCCGTTTGTGGACGCTTAACATGTGATTTATTCTCGCTGTTTAATTAGTTTATTTGTTCTGTGATTGATCATTTCTTGGATGTATTTTTGTAAAATTACTGTTTTAAAAACTGATCCAGACGTTGAACCATCTCTTAATTTAACCATTTTAATCAAATCCTGATCATAAAAAAACTGGATCCTGAATTGTAACCGGGTGACGATTTGAACACACGGGGTAAAATCCTGTGTGTTGTTTTAATTTCTCTACTTCTTATTTGCACCTGATGCTTTGTTTGAATCTTAATGAAAGCAAATCTGCGTTTTCTACATTAAAAAAAAAAAAAAAGGAAAGGAAAATGTACAATTCAAATCTCTCCTGTACAATATACAGCTAAGTTATTGCAATTAATTAACTAGTGGAGACGAAACAAGCAAATAATTAATTGAAGGAAAATGTCAAATCAATTCTTTAACAAATACAAATATATATATATATATCAATCAAATTACATAATCTGACCATTGCGAGTTGAACGAGGGGCGGCGATCCATGGGTTCGTCAAGCTCATTTCCTTCCTTCACAGGCTGCCTTTGCTCTCCAACGCTTTGCCCCCTGGTGGACGTACAACATTGAAATTTAAATATCCCCATATTTGTTTAATTTAATTTTTCCAGTGAAAAACCAAAACTGAATTGACGTAGGTAAGTTTAAATAGCCCCATATTTGTTTATTTTAATTTTTAAAATTTCAAGGAAAACGCAAATTCTAAGGGGAATTGGAAGGAGAGAGACCACGAATACATTCCCATTTTTTTTGGGTAATAAACAACTGCATTCTAAGTATATAAAATAGAGTAGGTGACTTAGAATTCGCATTTCGTCTTCACAAAATCCATCCTCACAGCCCTTATAGCTGTGCATTGGAAATATCTCCCACGACTGTAAGTAAGGGCTGTGAGGATGGTGTAAAGAGGGATCTTGTGAATACGAAATGAGAAATGCAAATTCAAGTTCCCAGGTACAAAAAAGAAATGAGACGCCACAATTGAATAGGTCCACATTAAAATTTTCTTCAAGGGACAACAGCGTATAGTATTCAGATTATCAAAACTCCAAAGAATTAATTATTTCCACAAGTTCAATTAATAATAATCTAATTATAACTATGAATAGTATATTGAAATTATGATATATATCAATCTATTAGGCGAGACCCATTTGCTGATGGGTGTAGAGACTACAGATGACACCTCATCATAGCCTCATGCTGAGGTGGCAATAGGCAAAATTGGGCTGTGGTATGGATGAAACTCTATGACATCTTAGCATAGGAAAAGGACAAAATGACCTGAGATGGTAGGATTGCGTGATTTGTATTTAGGGGTTTTAAATTTTAATACAATTTACGAGTTTCAAATTACCGTACCGTGGGTGCAATAGAAAAGATGTAGATGAAGAAGCAGCAGAAGCCGTGGTCAACCTGGATGAATCGGTGGTGCAGCTGTTGATCGAGCTTTTGGTGTGATCTCGTTGGCTATTGCTAACTCCATAGTATGGTGTAGTGGGAAAGGAAGACACATCCATTGAAGAAGGCCAACGGGCAGAGTACAAGGGCACAGGCATGTTGGGAGGGAGAGTGGGCAATGGAGCTTCAAAACTGAGAACATGGATCACTTGACTTATGGAAGGTCGACTCCTGCAATTTGGGTGAGCACACCACAGCCCAACAATCAGCAAACACTCCATCTGCTTCTCATCAAATCCCAAGTTTCTTAGCCTTGAATCCGCCGCTTCAAGAAGCTCCCCCTTTCCATAGAGCTCCCACACCCACTCCACCAACATCTTACTCTCTTCAAATTTGAGCTCTACAGACTTCCTTCCACAAGCAATTTCCAACGCAACAACTCCAAAGCTGTAGACATCCGAGAGTTTGCTAGCTTTTCCTGTTATACAATACTCAGGAGCCATATAACCCATGGTACCGGCCGGAACAGTTGTCTGTGACCGCTGCTCATGATCTATGAGTCTGGCCAGCCCAAAGTCCCCAAGTTTGGCATTGAAGCTTGAATCCAACATCACATTACTAGACTTGATATCTCTATGCAGGACGCATTGTTCCCACCCTTGGTGCAGATAGAATAGAGCAGACGCCAAGCCAAGAGCTATCTTGTACCTTATGTCCCATGTCAATAAGCCTCTGTGCTTGAAGAGATAGGAATCAAGGCTCCCATTGGACATGAATTCATATACAAGGAGTAGTTCGCTGTGTTGATGACACCAACCAACAAGCTGGACGAGGTTTTTGTGCCGCAATCGGCTAATGATCTTCACCTCCAACATGTACTCCTTCACCCCTTGTTTAGACCCTCTGGACACCCTCTTCACGGCCACATCCATCTTGACATCTCTCAGAAAACCTCTATAAACCCCTCCAAATCCTCCCTCTCCAAGCTTTCGTTCTTCTGCAAATTTTCTTGTCGCCCGAGCCAATTCACCATATGAGAATCTCTTAGGTCCCGTTCCCTTCTCGAATTCATCGTTCATCGAATCGTCAAGGACGATAGTGTCATCCTCTTTCTCTCTATCTCTCTTCCTAATTATCCGCAAGACAAGCCAGAAAACAACCAAGCAGCTCACCAAGAAAATACCTGCACCAGCAGCCAGTCCTGCCACCAATCCTCTATTGTTTATTCCTCCCGTCGCCGGACTCTGGTTATCCGATCCAGCACTCGAATTCCCTAATTTCGCAACCACGTTTGCTGAATTTTCGAAGCGGAAAGGAAACGGCATTGATAGTGCACAGGAGGCAAGTGAGAATAAGAAGAGAGCAAGAAGGGGAGACTGAACAATTAGGACATTTGGAGATTCAAGATGGAAATCTTGTAATCTGCTAAAATCCATGGTTGAGTCTCATGAATGCATGATTGAATGGCTAAGGAAGAGATCATGATGTTGGTTGCCTAGAAACTTAATAATTAATGGCTGCATTGGTTTGAGATAGTTGAGCTATCATTGTCCTGACTCCTGAATATGTTTGTGCGGCAGCTTGTCAAGCCGCGGCCATAGGCCCAAGAATTAAAAATGATTGCAAGTTGGGCTCTGCTTAAGGTTTTTAAAGTAAAGAGAAGCATTTTATATTAGGAGCTGAGGGGGCATCATATGGGAAATCTGTCAAGCTGATTAATCTTGATAGAGTCATAACTCATAACTTAAATAAGAAAATGAGATAGAGAGTCGAAGTAGGGCTCGGAGAAAATTTGGGAGTATAATATAATTTTTAAAGAAAAAATAAACATTTTTTTGGGAAATTGTCAAAAACTCACCACGAGTTTTCAGCATTTCTCTTAAACTCACCACAACTTTTTAAAATGTCTAAAACTCACCTTGTCACTAACTTGACCGCTGTTAATACATTACTATTTTAACCTTAATAGAAAAATATAAAATATATACATATATTTTAATATTTATATATGAAAAAAGGAAAAAGTTCAAAAAATATTTTCAAATATAAAAACACAGAAATTGCTAATAAATAAAAAAAAAACACAGGAAATATTATAAATGGTAGAAAATAGAAAAATATAAAAAACAGAAATTATAAAAAACATTAGAAATTATAACAAAACACTAAAAATGTAAAAAAGAAAAGAAAATTGAAAAATGAAAAAGACCATTTTCCTCTAACTCGTCATTCAAGGGTGATTTGGTCATAAAAATTGTTATTTATGCCGACATGGACACTTCTGTTAAGAAACATTAACGGTGCACTAACGGAAGGTAAGTTTTGAAAAATAAAAACTTATTGACATGGTGAGTTTTAGACATTTTGAAAAGTTGTGATGAGTTTAAGAGAAATGTTGAAAACTCATGGTGAGTTTTAGACAATTTCCTTTTTTTTTATTAATTTTGGGAGTTGGAGGAGCCATAGAATTTGATCCTTAAGAGTTTGTGGTGGTGTGGAGGGGCAAGAACCCTACACGAGTATATTTGGCTCCACCCCTAACTCGAAGCATGGCCAACCCAACCTGACCCGATTAATTGAAGAGGGAGTGGATATGAATGGAGCTTTTCACTTACAAAAAACTTGCTAGATTCAGTCTATATTAAGGATCCATTTGGCGAGTCTTTTTGGGAAGATCTTCTAATAGTTCTAATAGTCAAAAGACGTATCGAGTTTTTGCATGAAAATCTGAACAGTTCGAAATATGTTTGGCAGATGCACGTTTTCCGTGTCTTTTAACACAAGAATAAAATGCGAAAAATGCCAGAAACTTCATTTGGAGCTTTCTGAAATCAGCCCAAAATAGATTTTTCGCGTCTTTTCGGCATTCCGTTTTTTGGTGACTAGATTTTCCGTGCACCAAACAGGCCCTAAATTTTAATCTAATTCAAGCCCAGATAAACTTGGAGTATGAAGCCTGTGAGCTCAAACAAATTTATATTATATATATATATATATATATAATATTTTTAATTTTGATATATATAATAAGAAATAATTTTTTTTGCTGAGCCAAATTTGAATAGTGTAATATTGGGATTGGCCTGGCTCAAATCCACCCATAAGAGGGAATATCGAATCTTATACAAGGGTTAGGCTCAACATGGACTCATCCAACATGAAACCCGATATGATTAAAGATGATTTCATTCCTAACCCGTTAGGATCAGGTCAATATGGTTTACCACTTAATACAATCCACTGATATTCATAGCTGCACCTGCCCATACCCCGGAAAAGAACTATTTTATTGGGTGAATTGGGATCTGTTCGTCACACAAGTAATACAACGGCGAACGGCCAGGTCAAGTCTCCGCCGCTACGCCCAGCCAAAGACCGTGCGTTAGCAAGTGAACCAGTTGACGCCTTCATTTTGAAACTATTTCAACACCTAATATAACAGTATTAGAGAAAATTAAAATTAAAAAATCACTTAGAAATTACAGACAAGTACTGATACACACGATGCAGAATTCTGAATTTCAGCCCTCTCTTCCTATTACTAGTCTTCTCTCCCTATAAACCACATTCTGCTCGTGAATTTAACATCAATTCAGGGTCAGGATGCATTCTCATTTGATTTAGACGTAAATGGATGACGACATGACGTAGAGTTTGTATTATATGAAGAACACCCAAGTGTTAGGAAGGCCAGTATTAGATTCTTTTGCTATTAAATTGCAAATTTTTCATTAGATAACCATGGAATAAGCCTTAACTGGCCTAACTTCCATGTTCTAAAAGGAAGAAAAAAATTAAACAAAAAACTCAGATTCTTTATTTTATTTTTTTTTTAAATCAAGTAAACGAAGCATCTATTAAGAAATAAGATCGTTTACAATGAGATCATAAATGAACAGAACTCTGGTTCAAATGTCCAGGTTTAGATGCTTCTAATAGAACAAGTAAACCACACAATGTTGTGTGCAATTTTATTTTCATTAAGTTGCATTTGGAAACAATGCGAATAAGTCTGAATGTAAATATGTAGAGTGTAACATGGTTCATATAAATTGTAAAATTGGGTTAATTTTGCATTGACAAATTTATCTCCAATAGGGCATCGCCGACCTCGGTGCGATGATGATCCAAGATACGTTGTTGGTAAGTGTTCGCCGCCCTTTGACTGTTCCTTTTCGTATACATATATTTTGCGAATTGCCTATTTTTTTGTAAGCGAACTGCATGAGTTGGGCTTTGTATGACTGCGCCCTCTCTTTGGAGCACAACGCCACGAAGATGATGGTTGAGATCGAGTCTCTTCAGTCAAAACTAGAAGGTGCTCGGTAGAGATTCCTCAATGCATCGACCAGTTTGACATGCCAACTAGATGAGGTGAAGAGTAGCATTGCTAGCTTGATCACCAAGGTGGGAGAACAAGCTTGACAGCTCGAGGAAAGGCAAACCAAATATGCTGATGACATCCAATGAGTGAAGCAGCTCGATGTTGAGGAGTCTCATAGCTCGCTGGAGTTCGAACACGCAAAATCAGTAGCTGTCAGCATCCAATTTTTGCTCGGTCCCTTCACTCTACCTCTTCGTACCATCCTTTTAAACCCTAAAACATGAAATCACAACTAGATCAAATTGAGACTTTACAAAGCCAAAAATCTCTTTTCTAACATAATCCATAAGACAAATGAAAACCTCGAGATCAACATCAACATCCAATCAAATATAGCTTATAGACTTGGTAAACTATATATTAGTCGCACATCCACCATTCATTAGGATACAATCGCCTCAAGATCATTAGGATACAATCAACTATTGACTCTCATTGCAAGTCTACAACGATCAACCTCAAAATTGCTAAAATTCCATTTTGACGACCCCACACAACTAGATTTGAAAAACCTAGATTAACCATTTCTTTATCAGATCATAACCATCCACTTGACTCATCACCTTAATCCATGCTTACCCACCAAATTTTAGCTTAAAATTCCCCTGTTTGACCCGCCACCAAGCCTAGACCCTATTTCATCAAATCTCATCGAATAGAACTTATTGTCCATCCTCCCAGCTTCATTTGACCAATCAGACCTCACCATTGTGTTCAAAAACCCAAAAAAACCCTAGCACGTCAAATTTCACGACCAAACTTCTCCATTTGACCATTAAAAAGTGTGATTCCATTATTGGTCGTCTTTTTAACTAATAAAACCTAGACCCAAATCAATGTTGGACAGTTTTGTATGCTCTTAGCTTCAATCAGAATGATGTACTTTATGAGTTTATTGTAAATGAATAAAAGTGCATATTTGATTCATGTTCCCTTGGTATGTTT
>NW_010729279.1:777539-791481 GCF_000365185.1 Nelumbo nucifera | reverse complement strand
GCAGATAAGATAAGGGTTTATCCTTATCACCTAAAGGGATGTCTGATCCAAATCAGATTTGGATCAGCAAGTCCTAATTGGATTAGGAGCTGATCTTTTGGGGTTACAAGAGAAAGAAGGGGAGGCAGCCTTTGGTAGAGATTATTCACATCCTCTTGAGTGTTGAAAAACACAGAAGAAAGAATTAAGCAACCCTACAGAATTCTTTCACGCCACCTCCTTGTTCTTGCCGCCCAGTTTGCCAGTTCGATCTCCAGTTGTGGGAGAAGTCAAGACGATCTTGACATCAATTCTTTGAGAAAGAATTGATAGGAAGCTGTGCTCACGTGCCATCCTGCTATTTCTTGCGAAGGGCAGAATTCTTGGAGAAGAATATTGTTGATTCTGCTCCATCCTACACTGCGCCATCTTCAGTGGGAGCAGTCTTTGGATCCTTCCTTGGGCGTGAACACCTTCGTTGGGAGATATTATTTCTCCGTATCAGGTATAATCCTCTCCTACTCYTTTTGGTTBAGATCTRGTTCAGTTTATGGTTCAAGATTGATCCTTGAAAATATGATTTTCTAAATAGGGAATGCGATTCCTAGTTGAAAGGGAGAGAAAAATTTTTGAAATTCGCCCCTTTATTCCGCAAGTTTTGGGCGTCCATACGATGGATCTCTCATCCCTTCAATCATATTTGTCAATCTACACTTCTAATCAAAGATCCATCACTTCCATCAGGTTCAGGACATTCAAAAATGCCTACCCACCAAATTTTAGCCCAAAATTTCCATGTTTAACCCTTCATCAAATAAAGATTTTATTTCAATAAATCTCATTGATCCGAACTTATCAGTCGTAGATCTTCATCATCCCAACCCTATTTGGCCAATCAGACCTAACCACCATATTCAGAGACCCAAAAAAAAACCCAGCACGTCAAATTTCATGACCTGATTCACCCATTTGACTGTTAAACTAGGAAAATGCCATTTTGACGCACCAAATTGAATTGCCACCTCATCTGTCCCAACTTGAAACCTCAAAAGGGTGATGAATGGTGTTAGACCCACTCTTGACCTGTTCAAGCACCTAGATCAATGAAATTGAAACTAATAGACCTAAGAAAAAAACCCAGAAACTACCCCCACTTAAAGCCAAGAAATGACAAAACCACATTTAAAAGTTTATCAAATTTATATTTTTTGCCACTATCAGCCCCAAATACGAGACTGCCTTGACAGACACGCCCCAAACTACGCACCCATGAAAACTACTCATAAATCAAAGAAAATGTTTCATCAAATAGGAAAGCTTGACTGAGCATATGTTTCTTTAAAAAATCTTTGCCTATTTACGTAAAAAACTTTTATTGAATCCCAAGCATTATAAATGGACAAATTCAAACCTATCCCCCTCCCTTTCTCTATAAATACTGATCCAATTTAAGCTCAAAGAAGGTGGGATGAAGAAAGAGAGAAAAAAAGCAAAGAGATCCAAGAAGCATTCCCAACTCCTGTAGGTATCTTGTTTGCGAGAAAACCCCCAAGCATTTGAACCTGAAATTCCAAATTCGTTTTACTATGTTTCAGACTTAAATTTTGCACGAAACCTCCAAGCATTCAATAGTTTCAAACCTCTTTCGAGTTCATCCAACCACTCTTTTGTTCAGTTTGACTGTTGGAAAACTCTTGTCAAGGTTGTACACGAGAGGTAATTCTCTCATTTTAACATTTGAACCTAAATTTGTAATCTATGTTCTCAGTTTAGCTTTGGATTTCTTAAAGTCTCGAAACCATGGGAAACTAGCTTGCATTCCTAGTTTGCTCCATATTGAGAAAAAGAGGTAGAGAGGCGAGGGTCTTAGGGAAATCAGTACCTAAGACCCAATAACATCACCTTAAATCAAATATGGGTGAAGTTGGAAGCATTTTCGCCTGATTTCAGGAACTCTAAGCAACTATATTTAGTGGTGTTTCATTTGGGATGTTATAACAATTTGGAGAGAGGGTTTCCTAACACCTCTCTTCCAGTCCTTCTGGATTTAGAATCTCTTGATTTGGTGTCATCCCCATGGAGAACAAAGTCACTATCAAAGCAAGTAAATCGATTTTTCAAACCTAAAAATGAGGGCCCATTTCCTCTAAAAAATGGGTGGCAAACTCCATTTCTTTAAGCTGGCCATGAGCTTTCTAGAGATCATAGTAGCTGTTGCATCGGATCTTAGGAAGGGATTCCTTTTGTGTCGTTGTTACCTCCAGCATCAGTATCCGAACTTCAACTTTGGCCATATCTCGCTCAGCTCAGTTCCAGACGAAGTGAGTGACCGGATAGATACTAAGCTGGACACTTCGAACAACATAGTGGAGGACGGTGTGGACGAGGCCAAAGAGGGCATTGGAGAGCACGATGCCAAAGATGAACCATGAACTACCTCTTTTCTTGGACCCCCCTATACATATTGTACACCAAGCCTCCGAGCTCAGTTTTCTACTATCATCTTTTTCTTTCTTTTTTTTTTCTGTTTTTAGTAGCAATGTACTTTTTTTCTCTATTAATGAAGTTGCCTTTTTAGCATATGTTGTGCCCCCCTTGTACCTTTTATTTTCTATTTTAGAAAATAGGCTAAGTATAAAACATGAGCCGAGGTGGCGAGGTGCATATGGAGTCTTTTCGGCTAAGTCAAGATGTTTCTGAACTGTTGGCTCTTTATTGCCGACGTCTTCCGAGATCGGCTTAGGGTGCCTTAGAGCCGAAGTGCTTATAGCATAGATCGGCTTGACCAAGTCATCGTAGTGGGTGGTTTGTGTTTTTGTACTTGGTGTAATTCCAAGCCTTAGCGGAAGCAGGTGGAAACTTTGAAGTCTTCACAAGTAGTACTTCTTTAGATTGTCGATGTTCTACACATGGAGTACTTGTCTCTCCTCTGAGGTTTTGATCTCATACGTTCCTTCTTTGATCACTCTTGACACTCTGTAGAGGCCCTTCTAGTTCGGACCCATTTTTCCCGAGCTAGGCTTAGGCACCATAACTTTCCTGAGTACTATGTCCCCAACTCGGAATTGGAGTCTCTTAACTCAAACATTATAATACCAAGCTACTTGTTATTGGTACATTGCGGTTCATATATAGGCCAAGTCACAAACCTCCTCTACCAGATCCAGGTTAGTCTGTAGCTCATCCTCATTTGTCCCCTCTTCGTATGCCTCAAATCGCAATGTCAGCACTTCGATCTTTGTTGAGATGACGACCTCAATCCCATATGTTAGGTTGTAGGGAGTCTCGCCTATTGTTGTCTTGATCGTCGCCTGATAAGCCCACAGAACACTAGGCAGCCCATCCACCCACAAACCCTTAGCTCGGAAAAATCAAACTTTGAGTCCACATAGTATGGCCCTGTTTGTCACTTTGGCTTGACCGTTCACCTAAGGGTGAGCCACCATGGTGAAGTTCTGCTGAATTCCCATCTCTGCGCACCAGTTTTGGAACTTGATATATTTGAACTGCTTCCCATTGTTTGATATTAGCACCTTGGGAAGTCCGAAGTGAAATACGATGTTCCTCAAGAAAAAGTTTTGGACAAAAATTAGGCAGGAGCTCTCTAACCTTGGCCAAGTAGGCCAACATGGCGGGCTCCTGAGCCTCATACTATCCGTTCACATTTTTCACAACTAGTTATGAATTGCTACAAATGACGAGATGATGCTTCACATCGACCTCCTTTGCCTATGATAGTCCAACTATAAGTGCCCCCATACTCGCTTCATTGTTCGACGTCCAAAACGCGAATCGGAAGGGCATACTCCAATTTGACCTCACTTGGTCCATAGAGGATCAGTTCGGCTCCACTTCCTCTTTGATTCGATGCGCCATCCATGTGGAGGATCCAAGGCTCTTCATCCCAGGTCAGGATGAGTGTCACGTTGGTTGAAGCCTCCGAAGTGTTGACTGTCTCATCCTTAGGGGTCGGCATGCTGAAAGTACACTCGGTGTTGGCAAGGTTCCTTTTCCTCTACCGGACTGGTCTGAATAAAGGGTCAACATTCAATCTAAGAGTTATGTCAGGGTCTATGTTGGGCATATCTACAGCTGACCAAGCAAAAATATCTAAGTTATTAATTAAAAACATTACTAGTTCAAAGCGTAGTGGTTCCTTGAGGTGTTTGCCAATCTATATTTTCTTTGAGGTGTCGGTGTCTGAGACTGGCACCAAGATAGTGTCTTCCATCAAGTGAGCTCTTTCCTCAATGTACTTTGGGGGTGGCTCCAGTTCGACATTGACGTCCTGCTTTCCTTTTCCCTTGAGTGCTACCACATAGCACTTCTGTGATTCCAGTTGGTCATCGTGCACTATGCCTACTGCATAGTCCATCGGGAACTTTATCACTAGGTAGTAGGTCGACACCATGGCTCTAAGGGTATGTAGAATAGGTCGGCCTAGAATGGCATTGTATGGTGAGGTTGTTGCCACCACTAAGAAGTCATGGTTGAAGCATACTTTGTTTGGTGCTGAGCCCGTTGTCACCGATAGATTAATACGGCTTAGAGGCTGCACCACTTCTCCACTAAAGCCAACCAGGGGGATGACCGGAAGCAAGTCCTTCCTCTCCAATTCCATATGCTCAAACATCTACAAGAATATGATATTTTCCAAATTACCAGAGTCGACTAGAATCTGTTTTACCTCAAAGTCGTTTATTACTAACTTGACCACGAGGGCATCATCGTGTAGATATTGGACCCCACGTGTGATATAGTTCCGGTTCTGTATGGGAGGACTATGAGAGTGCCAACTTGATGACCGGTTTCTCCTGTAGGGAGACATGCTTCTTCTACATGGCGATTTTCTATGCTGGTAATGGGGTGACTTGCTGTGCCTAGGTGACCTCTTCCTTTGCTTCTACTCCCCTGTTCATCCTCCGACCTCTTCCTCTTTCCGCCCAGCTCTAACATGGACTCGAGATTCCTCGGCTTTTGTGAACATGGTGGCCTAGTCAAGAAACTCCTCCATAGTGCTTGGAGGGTTCAACTCGACCTCCTAGCTCAAGTCAAGGTGCCAGACGCTGTTAACTGCCACGGTGAGCTGAACGGTGGGGTGGAGGTTGGGGATCTGTAGGCGCTCCAAGTTGAACCGCTTGATGTAGTCTCAGTGATTTTTTTCGGGGCGCTAGACTACATTGAGAAGGTTGATAGCTGACTTTGGACACCTTTTGCTCGTCACAAAGTGGGTGGTAAAGAGATCAGGGAACTACCCCCAACTCTTGATGGAGTGGAGCCCGCGGCCAGTCCCAAGTACCACATCTGAGCTGTGCCTCGGAAAGTGGTCAGGAAGGCCATGCACAAGCTTGCATCGATGGTCCCATAAAGCTGCATTAAGGCTTGGAAGCTATCAAGGTAATTGATTGGGTCGGTTGTGCCATCATAGGACTCTGGGCTGGAGGGCCTTAAAATCCTTGGGCTATGGGACGACAAGGATTTTAGCCACCAACAGTGAGGTGTATGGTACGTGTTGTGCTTCCGAAGTGGCAATCTGGCTCGCCTCTTCTTTCTTTCTATCTTCCACCTTCGCCTCCTCCCTGTCTTTCGGGGCGACATGGGTTTTTCCTACGACGCGGCGTGAACGTCTGTGGTGCCTTCTCCTGGACCCCTTGATGGAATGAGTAGCCTTGGTCCCAACCGACGCTATAGCTCAACTCGACTCTTCAACCGGGACTTGGTTTTGACCATTGTGATGGTGAGGCAGATCTGGTACCTGGTTCTGGTGCTAGTCATCGGGCTCCTAATTCTAATTCACATTCAATGCCAACGTAGGGACCTACCCGACGACCTGTTGCTGTTGTTGGTGCTGCTGTAGGGCTTGTACACCAGGTGCTAGCTATGGTTGCACCCCAACCTTTGCTGCAAAGCGACCTTCCCGGTTCTGCATCTACAGGACTATCCCACAAATGTATTGCACCATCTCATAAAATTGGTGACCATCTATCACAATGGGAACCACAAAGGGCTTGACCATTGGGAGAGGCGCATTCACAGCGGACAGAGAGAGGTTCAAGCCTTGCGTGGCCAGGACGCCAAGTAAGGTCATGGGATAGTAAATTGTCTAATTGTGACGATGGGGACCTCGGGTTTAGTGCAGGCTGGTCCTATCCCCTATGACAGTAATTCAATGTGTGTGTTGTTGTTGGCGTTGTTGACGGGGTTATTGCTTGATGATGCCATTGAGTTGGAGCTTAGGAGTTTGGTGACAACCGGGCTTTTATGTAGTGATTCCCACAGACGACGTCAATTGATGTTGCATAATTTGACATGTCCCTATTGGAGTTCAGCGCAGATGTCAGTCTAGTGAGTTCATCGGGTCGAGCTACAAGGGAACAATATTAGAGTGTCCGGGTTGCTATACCTGGGGTGGGCACTCCGAATCTTAAGTTAGCGAACTGGGTGTATAGCTTAGAAAGCGAGAAAGCTAATAGATTTTGAGAGCTAAATCGCTCCTACCTTTTCTGAGGAAGGGGATGCTTTTATATAGGCTTACAGCCGTGAGCTCCATGAAGCACGTTTGAGATCTCTAGCCCGTCTGGTTTGGAGGTGGTTTCATGCCTAGAGACGGACTCCACGTAAGTGGGTAGTGTTTATCTGGTTTCGTTCGAAACAGGTGGAGCAGAAATCAACTTTGTTGATGTGGCATCGTGATCCCAGGAAAGTTGGAGACAATAACTCGCTCGAGGAGGAGATTGCCCGTCACGCTATGCAGGCCGCTATTTGAATCTCTACTAGGTCGTCAGAGGCAAGTTGCCTCTTACACCGACCTAACATCTTCGGTCTGTCTGCAGGTCGTCCTACCGAGGTGGGGCCGAGGAGGTCACGACGGGTGTGAGGTGTCTGAAGTTCTCCCAAGGTCCGCTTACATGGCATTGAGTTGTCGTCTGATGGTTTTGTGGAGCCACATGTCATGATGTCACTGGAGGGCCAAATTACCCCTTATCAAAAACAATTCTCATGACTGGTTACATAACCCAATAGCTTGTTAGACATAGCTTGCATGACAACTGGTCACACATTAGCTAGTTATTAGACCTGTTAATTGGCTGGGTAGCCCAACAGGCTTATCCGACCTGGCCCATTCTATATCGAGCTTGAACTTGTTTTGAGGCTTGCTTGTGGTTGTAGGCTCATGATCTGGTTGTAAATATCAGGCCTAATTATTAGTAATATTTACTTTCACTTCCTAATATATTAATTTTACTTATAATATATTAATAAAAATATATAATAGTAATCTACTTTTATTTCCTATTCAAACCGGGCTTTGGGCTTTATATGGGACATGCTTGCGCTTTTACATTTCTCTTGATAAGTGGTAAAGCCCAGGTTGAGTTTGTGAATAGGTATTGCTGAGACCTACCCTGAAGTTTGGTAATTGCAATCACCTTTCCTGAATTTTCTAACACAGTTGCAAGTAGATTCCCTCTATTAGAACCCTCTAACAAGAAGCACAATAATGCCCAAAATTTCCATGCAGACTTTTGACCAAAATGTTTATTTTTCAAATTTTTTCTTCGTAACAATCACTACCCCAAGCCTCTCTAGTCTCTTTATAAAAATTGATTATTTTTCAAATTTGCCCTTTATATCAATCGCTCAAAGGTAAAACTATAACTTTAAACTCTTTTTTTCATTGTTCATAAAGTTTGTATTGTTTATTTTTTTCTGTAGAAAATCAGCCTCAATAGTAATTGCATGGTATTTTAGACATTTTGATGCCTTCTATTTAAGTATTTTAACAGAAAGGGTCTACTTGCAACTATGTCAAAAAAGTTCAATGGAGATGATTGCTATTATCAAATTTTAGTATTTACCTAAAAAATAGACAAAAAAAAAACAATTATAAAAAATTTCCATTCCGCTAATTGATTCAAAGTAGGGGTGTCAATGGACAGGATTTGGATAGGATCCAATCCGAATCAAATTAGATTTGGACGGATTGGACGGTCCAATAAAATATATTAGTTTGGACCGGTCCATAATTAATTGTCAAATGTGTATGTTGGATTGGACTGAATATAGTTCAATTGCCCAACGGTTCATCCAAATTCCATCGATTTGAATAATACTAATTTCTCAACTTAAGTGGTAATTTCCCTAATAAATACTAATTGCTGATGTGGCTTATTATTTATTCAATTCAACAATGCTTCTCTCTCTAGCTTATGTAGGGATGTTAATATTGGGTCTGTGGAGAACGGGTCCCGAACTGATTATTAATCGGGACAAAATAATGGAGCCAAAAATAGAGCTGTTAATGGACTTGATATCTGTCCAATCCGATCTGGTCCAGTATCAATCCATTATACATGGATCAAGTCTAATCCAAACCAATAAATACCTTAGACCATTTTGATCTTAGTCCAATTCAGTATGTATGTATGTATAGTTATATATACATATATATACATATATGTGTGTGTAAATATAGATTTATCAATAAATAATATAATTATAATCCATATGTAACATATGCATTATTTTATGTTTAATTTATATTTTTAATTCAGTTTTAAATTTTTATTTGTAAAAAATATTAAAAATGCAATTTGAGGTAGAAAATGTTTTTTTTTTCTTTTTTTGCGAAATAGTGGGGCAAAGTGCTTACAATGCCTTGGAACGCATAAATCTCAAAAAAGTTACAAAAAAAAAATTGATAATCTCAATCAGTCATCGAAATGCAACATTATGGCCTTTGAAATTTCAAATACGTGTTTAGTGTAAAATCCATGACTAGAGGTGTAACTTGGGTCACGCTAGGCCTGACCCTTTTATATATATATATATATATATATTCAATTTTATTCCATTGTATTATAATATTTTAATTTCATTTTATTATTTCATATATAAACCATTGTATACATCGAAATTCAAATAAAATAGAATTTAATATTTTCTTTATCTTTTGTCTATTTTATTAATTTATTTTAATTTTTCATTTTTTTAAATTAAAAAATGCCTCACTCATGGCCTGGCCCAAGGCCCAACCCGCAGCATGGCCCAGCCCAGGCCCGCCTAGGCTTGTGTCAGGCCTGACCTATTAAGGATTCCAGAGAAGGCAGCCATGACCCACATAGGACTGCAAGCCAACACAGCACAGGCCGTGTTGGACTGATCACATAGGACTGCAAGCCAACACAGCACAGGCCGTGTTGGACTGATTTACATCTCTACCATAACCCTGCCACCCGATCAAATGGGTCAATGGTCCAACCATCTAGATTGGACAGTTTTTGAATTTTACTAATACCAGACCCAAAATCATGGTTAGGTGACAGTTCGAATGGTTCAACTGATTGGGTCAATGGCAGGTTGAAAACACTGCTTTGGACCATTTAATTTGGATTGGTCCAATTCAATTGGACTTGATTATATGGATGTGGGATGGATTGGGTCCAATCGACCCATGTCCGACTGGATCAGATTGGACCAAATCCAGTCCAATTGACACCCCTATGAAAGTACCCTTGTATTTCAAGTTGGATTGGAATTTTCAGTCCTAATTAGATAGATTGGGCTTGCGTTGAAAATCCAACGCAATTGAAAGTCTGGCAGCTTAGGCCCAGAGCCTAAACAACTCCCAATCCCAAACACCACACATTGAAGTTGCCTATTGCTTGTTGAAATTAAAACTAGAAAAAAAATGTCGATTTTTTTCGAAATTTCTTAGTACTATACATGTATTTGGCATTTCCAACAGTCATAAATAGATATCCAGAAAAGCAACCACGGGATAAACTTATTTGCGAAGGTGTCCCAAGACAAATTTCTAGCAAAACAGTAGGAAAGTGCTAGGAGTCTCTTCCAGCTGAGTAGCCATATGCACAATCTTTTACATAATCCTTACAAGTTAAATACAGTCAAAGAACTATCATAAGCGTAACATAATACAAGAATCTCAAAAACAAGTTCCCTCCCATTCTGTTACTGCAGTTGATGGCCGTCTGCTTTTCTCTGGAAGAAAAATGACCCAAGAAAAACAGCAATGCCAGTTATTGCAATTGTAAACACTAAGCGCCTCCGTGATAGATCATGTGGTTGTCTTCTTCGAGCATCTTCATCTCTTTCAGATGAATTTGCGTTCCTTAAAATCATAGAACACACATTCTGAATTAATCATAATGTTCTACAATTTTAAATATTTTCCAGTGAGTATTAAGGAGAATTATGAATCTTCAGACGACAAGAACAGATGCAATGCACTAGTGACTAGCATTAACCAGAATGCTTGAGAATTCCAACTACAAGCTGGATCACATTTGATGATTTTTTTGGAAAGCATATAGGCAGGGAAATCTCAGCATTAGCAGTTAGCAGGATGGAAATTTTCACTCTGAGCAAGAAGCCAAAAAAAAAACAAATATTGGGTGCTATAATTACCAGTGGGTCCCAAACTGACAAAAAACAAATCTGACTGATACTTCAATTATTCCGTCTTTACGGGACTTCCCGCGCACAAATGCAGTCATGTTGAAGTCTCCCCAGTGCCTAACTGCCCAAACCAGTAGAAGCTTGGGTTACTCTCACAAGGTGCATCTTGGAATAGCCGACCAACTAGGTAAGTTAGGTCCATGTACCTATGAAAATCCACACGACACCATGACCATCCCTACTATTGAACATTTGAACTGAACAGAAACTCAATGCAACTTTGCCCAACTGCCCATCCCAATAGTCAGTTCCTCCAACAAGGTGCTTCTAGGAATATGTGGTGAGTTGGGTCCATATACCCATGGAAATCCATTTGAGACCATCATATCTACTGTTGAGTGTTGTTGAACCAGACAAATTGGAAACCATCAATTTATCCTTCAACTCACGAATTTCCTTCATCCCACTTGATAATCATACTTCCTGAAGCTCCTCAAGAAGGTAGAACAACCCCCATCCTTGTTCGCTTCCAAATGGCCTGCAGACAGTAGAACAACCCATTTCTTGTTATCTCCGGTTATTGATAGATTTGACAGGAAGCTGTCGATGTGGAAATCATAATACTTATCAAAACGTGGTAAACTTACTCTAATTATGAGTGTCTTGTCTTCACTCCTAATTTATTACCTGTCTTGTCTCCGGTTTTGGTAAATGATGTTGGAGATTCAGCAAAGAGAGGAGCAACCTCTGGAGAAGAATCATGGCAGATAAGTATGGGGCCACAAATCTGGGGTGGGACTCAGGTCCTGGCCTACATCCAAGGGGATGTGTCTTGTGGTTGTGGAGTAACATTGTCTCTATTCTTCCTGACTTCTTGAAGGGGATTGGATGCAAGGTTGGCAAGGGTAATCACTTCAAGTTCTGGCTTGACAAATTGTGTGGGGACATTGCTTTGAGTGAGAGGTTCCCCTCTCTCTTTGATATTGCATGGGATAAAGATGCTGCAGTTGAAGATTGCTTTGAATCAGTGAATGGTGAGATTATTTGGGGCCCTACTTTCAGAAGAAATCTTAATGATTGAGAAATTAGTCCACTAGCATAACTTCTAAGTCATATTCATGGTTTCAAGCCCAACCCACAGTCAGATGACGAAAGAATATGGTCTTGGGAGATGTCTGGTAAGTTCTCTTCTCAGTCCTACAACAACCTTGTGATTGGTGGGGATAGAGACTTCCCTTGGGCTGTAATCTGGAAATACTATGCACCCTCAAACATTGCCTTCCTGGTTTGGACTGCAGCACTCAATAAGTGCCTGACTACAGATCAGCTGCTCAGAAGGGGATGCAACTTCCTAGCATCTGGTGAGATCATTGAATCCTCTAATCACATTTTCATTCACTGCTGCAGTTTTTCTCATCAGCTTTGGGAAATGGCTTTATCCTGCTTTGGTGTTTGTTCTTGCCTGCCTGTTTCAGTCCTTCCGCTTCTTCAGGGGTGGACTATCAAGGGTTTAAATGCAAGGCACAAGCTGCTTTGGAGGATTTTTCCAGCTGCTATCCTATGGGCTCTATGGAAGGAAAGGAACAGCCAGATTTTTGACAATCATTATAATGATATAGCTTCAGTCAAGTACAAAGTTTTAGGTTCTCTGTGTTCTTGGTTAAGTATACAAAGAGCTTTTAATGGTGTCCAGCTTTTATCTTTTTTGCAAGCTGGACCTTTTTTTAACTGATCTCTCTTAGATCTTTTAGTAAATTCCCAATGTACAGGCTCTCATTGAACATGGGCTGTTGTATTTGGCTTTCTTTTTGCAATACAATACTTTACATTTTTCAAAAAATAATCAACCTTCTGCCCACTACCCTTGGTTTCTTGCAGCACGATAATGTCCTGCATCCTGGTTTGCTTGTTTGATGATATTTATATCTAGGCATCCTTTAGGTTCCGTACTCATTCCATGGCAAGTTTCTGATCTGTGTCGCTGACCTGACTTAGTCCAGGTTTAAGGATGTATATTTTGTCACCAAGAATCACCCACACAGCCACACACCAGTCTTGTCACTTCTCATCCATTCTACCAATACCTATTGCATCTGAAGTGACATTTCCCTTTCATCCTTTGTCATTCTATCCCTGCAAATTACCCCTATTTGGTTGGAGTCTAGCCAGTCATTTGAGTTATCAAGGGATCAAAAAGTGTAGATGAATCAGCTAACTGAAAAAGAAAGTACAAAATAACCTATGCATCCTCTATAATAATATCAAAGATGGACAAAACATCCATTCTAAACACATCTTCAAATTCTAGGTAACCAATCAACCTGTCCAAAATAGAAGATCTGCTATCAACGCAGATTCTTTTGTTGTCTTGTTTAGTTTCTTCAAATGTTCTTCAGTTTCTCCCTCCAAATTACCCAGCAGATTCCCCAAAGAAGTATACAAAAATTCTCATTTAACTGTTTCTAAGAAAGGGTGACCAAAGAGGGAAAAAACATCTAACAAGAGAGTGAAGGATAAAATACTGACCCCTGGAACAGTGCAAAGAAAAAAGATCAAATAAACTGTCATTGAATGAACAAATGTTGAACATCTTCTTTGGGATTATAACAAATAAAGCAGACTAGTCATGCAAAAAACTCAAATATTCAAATGATAATCAATATGGTGTCAAGGAAGAAATGCCATGCAAATGCTTCTGGTCTAAATGAAATTGGAATGACCCAAATACTTCTAACCATATAGAGATCTGCCTGATTTCAATCAGTGCTTTGTAGAATGATTAACTATAAAGTTTAGTTACCAATAAAAAAAAATAAGGATTAACCATAAGGCAACTGTTTGCGCGCTACTTCCACCAACCATATTGTGTGCAGATATTATGGGTATTCCTATACTTTCATTAGTTGGCTACAAAAGGACGGAATCACAGACCTGTATTTTATGATGCCAGAAAATGGTACATTCTTGGGCCCTTGTTGAAGAGGACACAATGGTCAAGCATGGATACAAACTGAGACTAGTTTTTAGTTAGGTTTTTTGTATATAAAGGTCATTACCTAATGTTGGTCCCAGCTATCTGGGGTCTTAGGATAGGTAGACTGGATATGGTCCTAACCTTTGGCATTTGTTTTTTTTTTTTTTTTTTTTTTTTCACGAAGTAGCTGCTCTTAAACTTGAACTATTCTTAATCAATGTTGACATGGTACAGATAAAATGCAAACTAATCCCTAATAGAAAGTTAATCTGTCAGGAACCAGCTTAGATTGCCAATACTCAGGACTGGCTTAGTATGACTCTCCTTGATATGGTGTAGGAATACCCAAGGAGGAGAAAAGCTTGGCTGTTTGGAAAAAACAGCCTGAGCTGTTTTGAAGCTTCCAGAACATGACATGTTACCCCACTTAGTCCTTTATTTGTCTTAATCAAAAGAATGTTCATTGCAATTACTCTTTTATCCCACACCCAAGCTAATGTGTCGTACAAATGAAGCATCAAAAACAGCCCAGGCAGTTTTTTTTTTCAAACGGCCAAGCCTTCCCCCCCC
>NW_010729279.1:728812-760346 GCF_000365185.1 Nelumbo nucifera | reverse complement strand
AATATGTAGTATTAGCCCAATTAGGAATAGCTTGATTATAGGAATTATTCTTTCTTTGATTTTCTTCCTATTTTAGTATCTACAAGGCTGTATGATTTTCTTCCTTTTTAGCATCTGCAAGGCTGTATGATTTTCTTCCTTTTTTAGTATCTACAAGGTTGTATATATATGTACTATTTTCTCAATTGAAAGATATCAATTTCTTCCAATTCTTGTTCTATCACACTAGTTAAAAATAATTATGTTAAGTATAAAAATAAAAAATAGAAAGAGTTACCAGCCTTCTATACAATGACCTTACATGTCTCCTTTAAAATAAATAAATGATAAAAATTGAGCCTTGTTGGTTCTGGGAAATAAAATTCAAGCTAAAGCCTTGAGTTCAGGTAAGATAGAAAACCACCAAACCAGTTACTTCTCTACCTTGCCATGAGTGACTCTGTGTGTACATTTTATTTCAAATAAAAAGAGAGTTACTTTCTTTTCAAATTCACCAACAGATTGAGAAAGGCAAGATGTTTAACCCTGTTGCAAAAGAATTTCAAGTTTACACTTTTAGGTGTGGTGTGACTCCATTCTAAATCAAACTTCACAGCCTAAATTTTCTTCTTTCTCTTTAAAGTTTTTGGATTTGGAGTTTCATGGATCTTTCAATGGACTCACAGTATCATGGATCTAACAACATGATAGAGGCGAAAAACATCAAAACCTATTGAAGAGTGGAACTGAAGCTCTAGATGTTGCTTCCCTCTGCTATATATTCCAATCTCCAGGAGTGGTATAGACAAGGATCATTCATGACAAGTTAACTTCTAATTTGGCAGTGTTCTATGGAGAAAGGAATGCCTTTCATTGTTTGGATCGTGTTTTGAATCAAGAGAATAGAGTGTAATTATGTGACTGTAGTTATCTTTATTCTCTCTTTTCTTTTCCTTTTTTTTTTTTTGAGGGTGGTCTCAACATGAGAAAAAATGGGCTCTAACCAACAACAGATGTATGTTTACATTTCCTGCATATAACGAAGGGATCTTGCACAAGTTACATATCGAGAAAAAAGGAATAAAATACTAAATGGTTAATATTGAACTATCAAAAAGATCTGCCAAATAAAATTATAAAAAGAAAGATTTTGGAAACAAAGATCAGATCTCATGGGCTTGAACATCACAGAGCCCTTACATTACAAAAGATCAAGGTGTAACATCCCATGATCCTCGGTGTTTGCGCTAAAACACATTTTGTGCTCTTGTTATTTCAAGAGTCCATGATGGACAAGGCCCATGATGCTAGTATTTCTCAACCAGCTCTACACATAAAACAAATATTTTTTATTGACTTAGTTGTATCCAGACTAGCTTTTTTTTTTATTTTTTTGGTAGAATCCAGACTAGCTATTGAATAAACCCAGTTTTAGGGACAAAGTGACAGTCTGAACAGCTTCAACCACTCAGTCTACACCATGTTTCATAACACTATATGTATACCATACAATTCCAGAAAAGAAAAAGCTTCTGCAATAAACCAACATACCGGGGCATGTGTATTGAAGTAATGTTCTTCAGCATGCCTTTTGGGTACCATATCTCCACAAACTTTACATTTTTCCAGATTCCGGGAGCAGTGTGCATAGTGCAAGTCAATATTTTGGGCTGGAATAGCTTTGCCACTAAAAAAAATATAAATAAATTGTCAATTAAAAATACTTCTTTGGTTACAAGAGAAGTTTTCCAGTAGAGCTCCTATATGGAAGTTGTTAAACCATAATCTGAAGCTGCAAGATATGCACAAGGTATTTGATGAAGGTGTTTTGTCATAAAAAAGAGAAGGGTCAAGTCGTCAAGAGAACACAAAAGGAGTAACTACATGTGGTAGCACTGACAAACATGTACTAATAAAAGAATGTAACAAGCGGGGAAAATGTATCAGTACAACAAAATCACTAGGGTCTTTTTTCAGAAATGAACTTTAAAGTTGCTAAATCTTAGCAAAACTGACATGATGACAAATCACCAGTGTCCAAATCATGCAAGTAAAGAAGATGCCCATCTCCACATATGATTATGCTAAACAAATCAACCATAAATTTTCTATGGAGGTTCACTCTACATAAAAAGGCAATGCAATAAGATTGTGAGAATTCAAATGCAACCCCACTAGTTGAAACCAGGAAAATGATTAATAATTGTGCAAGGGTATGATAACCAAAACGTCAACCATATCTGGCGCTGCTAACAAGAGACTACAATGTGGGCACAATCATAGAAATTCAGCACGCAGAAAAAAATAATGTAGAAGAAAAATACAAGAGGCATGCCAAGGTATAAACAAGAATAGCTAAGGATTTCACTCCAACAAAACTAGGTACTACATTGAACTTACACAAAACCCAGCTAATTCAGAAACAAATTTTGCCACAAAAGCAATCATTTACAAAACAAAAACAAAAAAAAAGAAACTTAATTCACAAGAAAGTGGATTTTCACAAGTAGATTGAAGATTACAACAAGAATTCCTCAAAATCAGGAATCCCCACATCAACTACAATAGATGTACAATATTAAAGGAAAATTGAAGATAAATTTCGCAATAGAGCTACCTCTTACCAGTGACTACAGATGCTTGTGATTTGTTCAGAAGGAATCGCCATGAAACTCTTTAAAAACTGGATAAAACGCTTGCCTCGCTAAAATGTTTCTGTGGGAAAAATAGAAAAATTCCGAAGAAATAAATGAACACGGATCATGCAAGAATGCAGAGGAAAACGGAAATCTTTAAATCGGATTGCAAGATATAGCAAAAGTACATTAAAAAAAAAGGGAATACCAAAACCTTGAATCGGATGCGTCCTCCGATGCTCTTCAATTCTGAGAAACAGGGAAGAGTCGATTCCTTTCACCTGTAAACATTAAATAATAAAGACTTCCAAGTTCCAACCAAACTTTCGTCCACGTTGTTTTATACGTACGTGCGGTGTGATTCCATAAATTCTTCATAGAGGAAAAAAAAAGCCAAAGACTCATTTAATATATATACCTTACAATCAGAATCTTTAATTTCTCAGCATCCAGATCATTGATATCACCCGACATTCTTTTCCAAATCTCAAGGACAAAAGATCTCAAACCCACTCCATCCAAGCGAGAATTCCATCATCCCTCAACGAAGCGGGAAATCTCGTCGTGCGGTCACTAATACGATGAGCAACGCGAATGTATTCTATTCTGTGCTGCTAATGCCTAATGGTGATCGGAAGATCAAGACCGTCCATCTCATCAGGATGAGTCGTTTTTATGATCTTTTCGTCAATATCAACCGCGTGGCTATGCTGTCGGGAAGACATGGCATGATACTGGAAAATCATCATGCGTTAGATCTCTATTTCAGTTAAACTTGCCACGTCTATAAGTGGGGCTGCTATCCAGCACCACGTGTCGGATAATGATCGAAGGATGTCGAGTTTGTCTTTAAAACAGTAGAATCGAGGGGCACTCATGCACCCTCATGTTATTGAACAGTTCAAATCTGCTCCCCACCCCCTCCACACAAACGCCCCATACATCGAGCGTCCGCCATCTGTTCATTTGCACGTGGTTGGCATTCCCGTGTGCGGGGCTAACGGGACGGCCGTTAACCCCAAAACTAACCCAAAACCCTCATTTCTACATTTCCGCCCCTTTAACCGATCCCTCGTACTTGAACTGTCCGTCCCCTGACCCCGTTCTTCTCCCCTTCATCCGAACTCTCCTTCTCCGGCACCAGCGACCGCTCCGGTGAGTTCACCTTAATCAGGTATTTTCCAACACTCATATTTTGAGGATTCATGTATAGATAAAATCTGTAACCAAGGCGGCAGGGACAGTTTTTTTTCATCAAAGCTGATGATGATGAAAAAGAAAAAGACAGATTTCATATCTACAATAATGGGATGCTAACAAGAGGCGCAAGTTAATGAAAAAGAATACTGATGATAGTGATATATAAATACACAAGTGTCTATAAGTTCCCTGTATTTTTTCAGATTTTGCTGCCTTCTTTTGTTCTTTTTCTATATAAGAGTTCTTGCGGCGTTGTTGTAAATACAATGTAGAGGCTCGRCTTTCAAGTATCAACCGGCCGGAACCGAGTGTTTAGGGTGCCAGAATAAGTGTTTATTCACAATATGAATGGAATGACACAACAGAATCACAGAATCGCTGTCTGTTTGTGAGATGTTAAAGGTCAATATATAATATATTCTTTGTGATTGCTGATTTTGAGGTACAGAGCTTACGGACATGACATACCAAATGCCTGAAAGCGACTCTGGATCGGATCCAAATTAGTTTCATACAACCGTCCCACAACCAGATCAACTTAACCAATCGGTAAACCCACTTTGGATCTCAGACCTCTCACCCTTCAACTTCAACCCACTATAGTATCGGCCCACACAGATACAAGCCGTTCGTTATTTGTAAGGTTTAGGCGCTTCAAGCACCTGAACGGCTGAACCTGAACGACAAGGTATCTGAAATGAGAAAACAAAATATTAGAGAACAAGGTTAATACCTGATCAAGGTGAATTTACCGGAATAGTTACCGATGCCGGAGAAGGAGAACTCGGGTGGAGGGGAAAAGAACAGGGTCAGGGGACGGCCAATTCCAAGCATGAGGGATCGGTTGAGAGGTCAGGGCTAGTTTTGGGGCGAACGGCCGTCTCGTTAACCCCACACGGAGGAATGCTGACCGTGTGCGAATGAACAAGTGTATGCTCAGTGTGTGGGGCGTTTGTGAGGCAAGAGGCGGTGGGGCGCAGATTTGAACTTGTTATTGAATGTCGTACTATGAAAGAAAGAAAGAGACGACAGGAGTTAAAAATAGGTTGGTTTAGCTAATTGTTTATATATTATTTTGGAGTACTCTTTAAGTTTGTTTTGACAATTGTTTAAAATTTCAATGTCATTAACGCCATTAATAGAAAGATGAAAAAGATTATTTTAAAAGTCTATTTTAATCGTTATTTTCTTTCAAATTTTTAAAATGAACCAAGAAAAAATAGGGTAGAATACAGATCGAGAGATTGAGAAAAGGAGTGTCTATCAGCTGTGTAACCGTCACAGGCGAACTATAGAATAGGGGAGGGCGGAGGCTGGGAGCTCGTCATTAGTGAACGTTGGAACAGGGGATGGCGCAACTGGCGCAACCATTGATTTTCTCAGCTATTGAGAACATATGGACCATCGATCGAGTGCCGACACATCATCTCTGGTTCAGAGAAAAGTTCTAATTCACCCACAAGAAACTTTGGTTTAAATAAAAACTCACATGATTATGTTGTCTCCCTTATTAGAGCAAATTTTTGCTCACACCGTTTCAACAGTCATTTACAATCTTATATTGAGAATATTTTCTCATAAAATAAAGCATATAAATACAAAGATATTCTCAATACAAGACAGTAAAAATAAAGGCTGTTCTAATGGATTTTGCCTTTAACTGAAGCGAACTCTTGTCTCCCCACGAACCCGGCTCCACCTGTCACCATGATTCGCAACCCCTTCCTTTTCAGCCCCAACGGTATCTTCCCTCCAAGATTTGTAGTCCCAGGGATGTGGTGCTCCAACTCATCCAAATCCTACTCCTTCCCGTCCACCTTACCATCCTTCAGCAGCTCAAATGGGTGCAACAATGAGCAAACCTTCATCGTCAGCAATGATATGACCCCACCAAGCTCACATGCCTGCAGCTAATACTAGTAACGCTACTATATTTGTTCTTACAACTACAAATAGTTTTGGTCTTGGTTTGTCTTCATATGAAAAGATGGAAAGTGGATCTGGATTCCCCTGTCAGGAAATACATCTACGGTATCGGGTAGTAATTGTGGCCAACCTTTAGAGGGGAGGAAGACAGTAGCATGAATACTAGGGTAGCGGTGACCATGCCGACCAAGATGAACATGAGACGTTGCTCGTGGAGCATGTAGCTAATTGGGCGAGTTACAGAGAACGTGGCTTCAAGGGCTTTGAAGAATACGTGTCCACCTGAGATTGTGTCTCATGGCCTCTGCAAATCAATTCCAAGGCCATATTTTGATTTCCCAACCAATACTATTGTTCTGTCCCTCGGAATTACTCTGGACTTTCAAGAAGAGATTATTCTCTCTCTCTCTCTCTTCAAAACTCCTTCTTAGGTCGCTTCTAGAAAGCAAAACGATATACTCAGAATGAACTTGAGCATTGCCTATCTGCTAAATGAAAGAGATCATTTGAATTGTGAAACGTATAAAGAAAAGGGTAATATTGGGTTTTAAAAAAATTTATAGGTCATGTGGTGTCATATATGCAACAGAACATTAACAGACACTAACGATAGGGGTAGAACTAGTTAATTGTTAGAAAACTTAGAGATACTCTAAGACAATATATAAACAATAAGGTTAGAGTTAGTCAATTAGCTAAACCATAAGGGTAGTTTAAGAAATTTGTCCTTAAAAATAAGGGTAAAATACAAAAACCTCCCCTGAAGTTTCTTATAATTATAAAACCCCCCTTTAGTTTCACCTTAGCAAAAACTTCCCTTAGGTTTTTGAAGAATTGGGGACAAAAACCTCTCTTCCATCACTGACCCAAATGGTAAACACATAAAGTTACAAAATTGCCCTTAACTAATCGTTCTGGTCCAGTTCTGGGTCTCAAGAAAACCCACACTGCATGTATCTCAGGTCTCACTCTAGTAACTGAGACAAGCCACCCCAACCAATTTGGCGGCATATCAGTGTCAGCCTTGGTAGGATAAATCTCTCCAGATCTATCCAATGACTGTGAAGATTCTAAACTAACACGAGTTTCATATGTATCAAGTTTAAGGGTATTATACAGAAATATACCATAATAATATGAATCAAATATATACTTTATTCATTTACATTAAATGTCATAATATACATCATTCTGATTGGAGCTAAGACATACACTGTCTAATATGCCTTCCGAAAGGAGTTAAGCTAACCAAGGTCCGAGGTTGAATCATCTGTTGTTCATTGATGACATATTGTTATTTGGCTACTGTTCTCCACAAGAGATCAACATGCTTCATGACACTATCAAATTTCAGGTCAAGAGGTCAACTATGACAAGTCATCAATTCTCTTCGGTAGGAATGTGCATAGACTTCACAAGAACCTCCTATCACGTCAACTTGGTGTTAAGATAATGGCTCGGAAAGAAAAATATCTTGGAAGTCCAATTTTGGGAAGTAACAAAAGAAGGGTCGGTTGGAAATTTCTAGTGGAGAAAGTGCAGTCAAAACTTAAAGGATGGAAAGTTGCTTACCTCTCTCATGTAGGACGGAAAGTACTCATCAAATCATCTATCTCTGCAATCCCATCCTATTTCATCTCAATACAAGAAATCCCATCTTATTGCACGAGATTTCTGGTGAGGCTTCTCTTCTGAAAGCAAACATATCTATCTAAAAGCTTGGTCTTCCATACAAAAGCCAAGGAGTGTAGGGGGGCTCGGCTTTAAGGCTATGGAATTCAAAACTAATGCTTTGGTAATGAAACTAGCATGGTCCTTCATTTTGAACCCTTCAAATCTATGGTGTGCACTTTTGAGGGGGAAGTATCTTAAGTGAAATATTTATTATGTGAATTCACAAGCCCAAAGTTCTGATTTAAGAATTTGGCACAACAAGGTCGGTTGCAAAGATTTGCTTCACTTGGGAGCCCGTTATTTAATTGGGGATGGTAGTGAAGTGAGAATCCTCCATGAAACTTGGCTACCTCATCCCGTAGAACTTCAACAAGGGGTGGAGTTGTGTGGACCCTGAACTGCCTCTTTAATCCTCACACTGTGACCACCATATCCATGATTCCATTACAATCTCAGATTATCGGAGCTAGGGATCGACTTGTGTGGACCCTAAACCCATCAGGTTCGTTCACATGTGCCTTTGCTTACAGAACCATAGTGTCTCAAGAGGATAGCAGTTCAGGGGCAATGGAAGCTTTTCTAGGGGTAACTTGGAAATATTTCTGGAAAATTAAGTTGCTTCTGTGTATCCTTTGTTTCCTCTGGATGTGCCTTAAACGAGCCATTCCCTTATTGATGGAGCTCTCCAAGCATAGTGTGAAGTTTGATAATAAGTGTTTGGTGTGTAATGAAGGGGTTGAAGACATGGAACACACTTTTTTAAATTGCCCTACAATGAGGAATGTTTGGTTTGGATCGGCTCTATCCTTAAGGGTGGATCTTTTTGAAGGGACAAACTTTATAGATTGGATCTCAAGCTGGTGAACCCAGAATGAGGAGATGTTTTCCTTTCCACACGGTGACTTTATGTTTGGTGCTTTTATTTTGTGGCATGGATGGAAAGCCAGGTGTAAGGTGGAGGGTCAGAAGTTTCACCCCAATGGTATAATCGATGCAGCTAATGCCCACTTTCTGGAACACATCTCGTCCCTATCCCACCACCAGCCAGTTGTTGAGAGTTCCATTAGCACTCCTGGCCTATTGATTTATATATTTCAATGGGAAAGGGTTATGATTATTGTGTTCTGACTTTAATTTCCTCCCCCTTTTTTCTTTAGAGATACAACTACAAAAAAAAAATTAGTTTTCTAGTGATGTAACCTCATGTTTGATAGTGTTTATCACGTAATGAAAAATTCTTAGTTTTATAGTTTTTGTCCTAAACATACTGTACCATTGAGGTGTTGGGAACATTGGCTTACAGTGAAAAAATTTTAGTTTGATCACTTATTGTCTCTATAATTTGAATATTTACTGAATTGAAAGGTAATTAGTAATAGACTAACTTATGTCATTCTAATTAGTTTCTTAAGTCTTAAGAAAATTATAATTGAAGAAGTTTGAAAAGAACATAGATGAACAATATAAGAAAAACAAAGATAAAACATTGAATAATAGAATGTAGAATAGAAATGAAATCCATCAACAAACTCAAATAGTGGCTGATGATTAAGGCAATGATGCTGTAATGGTTTTTTTAGAGAACTTTTAAGTCATAAATTCATAGCTTATTGGCTACAAGGTAGGAAAAAGAGTAATACAAACTCCAAATTGTCAACAAGATATAATATAATAAGAAGAAAGACAAAATATTCAAGCTCATCATCATTGTGAGCAAGTCTATCTTGATTTTTTTTCATATATGGAGTCAAATTGAGGCTAAACTCTAAAGATAGACTTGGTTAGGGCAGAAGCCATAGTTTGAAAATTAACATTGATTAACCTCACTATTGCCACCTAGTTAATAACCAAATTATTTGAATCGGTCATAGGATAGCTTTTATCACTTTTTACGGGTCCAAGTCATATTATTCACTAGTAGTCTAGTACTTTAATTAACGGTTTGCTTGAATCCACTTAAACCATTGGGTTTGTGTTTTTGTACTTGCTATTAGTTGGTAATGGTATTCATCAAAGGTCATCCCCAATCGGGATTGAACTTGAACACTCTCAAACCTCAGCTTCATCAACTCCAATTGGTTCTCCAAGTGAGTCACCCATTGTATATCCCGCTCAAAATTCTAATGAAGTCTTGATTGATGATTCAGACTCACCTAATCAAGCCCCCGATGGTAATGTTTGTGGAAAAAAAGGAAATTAACATATATTGTTTGAAATGACTTTAAAAAAGTAAAATTAAATGGGAATGATAAGTTAGTGTATAATTATTGTCATAAAAATCTTGGAGGTAGTAGTAAAAATGGGGCGAATCATTTGCATGACCATTATAAGATTTGTCCAAGAAAGTTTTATCAAGATATAAGGCAACATGTTCTACTTAGACCTGTTCATGGGCCGGGTGGCCCGACGGGCTGGCCCGGCCCCCGGACGGGCTTGAACACCTATATAGGCCAGTGGGTTTAACCTCGGGCCAAAAAGCCCGACCCGCAATAAATTCGAGCTGGGCTCGGGATTTGCCAAAATAGCTCGGCCCGAGCCCAGTCCGGCCCGACCTATAACTAAACCTAAAATTCCTAGTCGAATACCCCTCTTTTTTTCACCTCTTTCTCTTCTTTTTTCAACCGAATTCTTCTTCTCCACATCCTCTTTCCCGTCTTTATATTCTTTTTTTAATATAAATAAATTTTAAATTTATATATTTTTTTAATGTAAATAAATTCTTATTTATATTGATTATTGAATAGGGAAAATATCTAATTTTTTTATTAGGTCGGGCTTCGGGCATTTTATTAAGGCCGGGCTCGGGCCCAAGTTGTAAGCCCGTTGGTCGGGCCGAGCTCGGGCTCGGGCCTAACATATTTCTGTTAATGAAGAGTAAAAGCCCGGCCTGAGCCCGGTCCGGCCCGACCCATGAACAGGTCTAGTTCTACTAAAAGAACTAGGAAAGACTGAGGAGGAAGTGTGTGTTTGCAATTATCATTTTGATCAAAATGCTTCAAGGAAAGACCTTGCCACCATGATAATTTTACATGAGTAACCACTTTCAGTGGTTGAGCATTATGGATTTAGGAAATACACAAATGGTCTTCAACCTTTGTTTAAGGTTCCTTTTCAAAATACTATCAAAAGTGATATCTTGAAGATATATGACTATGAGAAATCAAAGACATTGCACTTGTTGGAGAAGAATCCTATTAAGGTTGCAATAACTACTGATATGTGGACAACTAGCAACCAAAAGAAAGGGTTTATGGCTATTACGAAGCATTTCATTGATGACAGTTGGGAGATGCAAAATAGAATTATGAGGTATTTATTTTTCAATATGTTACTTTAAAGATTATTTTTCTTAGTACATTGTCAAAGTTCTTTTTTTGTATTATTAGTTTATTACAAATAAGCTAATTTGATTTTAGAACAAATATTTGAGAGTTGCTCTTATTAGTAAATTAATGTTACATTTTTAAGATTGTTTATGTGCCTTGTCCACATACTTTGGAAGCACTTCCTAATGTTTTGGTGGATTGCATGATGGATAGGAATGTTGATAGGAAGTTGTCAACAATGATAGTGGATAATTGCTATATTAATGATTTCTTCATTGAGATTGTCTTGAGTAAGCTTAACATTTTTGCACTTATATTAGATGGAAAATTGTTTCACATGCGTTGTTGTACTCATACTCTCAACTTGATTATCCAAGATGGTTTAGGGATCATTGGACAAGGCATAAAAAGGGTTAGAAATAGTGTGGCTTTTTGGTAACATCACCCAAAAGAGATCAAGATTTTAAAGAAGTAGAACGTCAGTTGCAAATATCAAGTTCAAAAAAATTGGTTCTTGATTGTAAGACTCAATGGAACTTGACATATTTGATGCTTAGTGTTGCTTTAATTTATAAAGATGCGTTTCATCGGTTGAAACAATGCCTTTATATAAATGTTTGCCAATTAAAAAAGATTTAGCTAAAGAAATTTGTGAGAGGTTGTGAGTAATGTAATTGAGACATTTTTTGGGATTAAATATCCAATGGCAAACAAGTTCTTCCCACTGATTTGTGAAATTAGACTTTTATTATGTCAATGGCTCTCATGTTTTAATGAAATTATTAGAACAATGGCATCAAGTATGTTGGTTAAATCTGACAAGTATTAGTTCATCATTCATGGAGTAATGGCTATAGCATGTGTTTTAGATCCAAGGTCCATGTTAAAGTTATTAGAGTATTTCTTTTCCAAACTTTATGAAAGTTTTGCTTCAGATGAAATCATGAGGATTCACTAACTTTATTGTGATTTACTCCATGAGTATCAATCAAGATCTAACTCTAAAAAGAATACTTATTAGTAGAAAGGAATTTCTTCATCTTCATCTTCTTCATGAATGATTCTATAAATTCCAATTCTCTCTATGAGTATGATTCATTTATTTATGATTTTGATGATATGATGATGAAATCTGAATCGGATCATTATTTAGAGGAGAAAGTCTTGCTAAGAGATCCAAATTTTGATATATCGGCTTGGTGAAAGTCCAGTGGAATCAAGTATCCAACATTACAGAAGATTGTTAAGGACATTTTAGCTATTCCCATTTCAATTGTAGCTTCTGAGTCTGCTTTTAGTATCGATGGTAGATTGGTGAGTCCTCATTATAGTAGACTTCATGTTGAAACTTTGGAAGTGTTAATGTGTGCTCAAAATTGGTTATTGAAACAAGTACAAGGTAATGAAATTAATATTATAAAACTATTAAATTTATTTTTGATGTATATCTAATTTGATGTCTTTAATATTATTTTATTGCCTTTTCTTTTTAGGTGTTCATTCAAAAGACACAGATGCATATTATCGCACAACTGAATATGATTCTGATGTTGATGAGGTAGTAGATATGCTTCTTATTTTGATTATTGATGTTCATGAAATTTGTGATTATTATTTATTTTTATAATCGATAATTACTTTACTTTTTGTAGAAAGTGCCTTAACAACAAGTCAATCAAGTAAGACTAGTTGAATATTTAATGATGCCATGATAGACTATCAATGGGTCCTTTTGAAGTTAAACTATTTTATAATTTAGTATATTTTATTTGGTGGTGTTGTATGTTGGGCAAATTTTAATTTCAATGTTATCTGGGTAACTTACTCCCTTTTAGTCAGTGGTTTTTTATTTGTTGAAACGTTAGGGTGACTTTCTCTCTTTTAGTTCAAAATACAAGTATTGCCTTTTCTTAAATTCAATATCAAGCTTAATACTTCATCTATGATTGAGACTCTCAAAGAGGTAAGGTGTCATCAATTATAATTCTCTAAATTTTGCATACATATAGTTATTACAAGTTACCCTTATTTTTTTAAAACAATAAGTGTTTAATTTCTGCCCCTCATAATGTTCCTTCTATTGTCAGGCATTGACGGAGTTATATGTAATCAATGAACAATATGAGAAATCTCATGCTTTATATGCTTATTTAAGTGCTCTAAGTGCATATGCAAACAGAAATACACCTATGCGCTATGTAACTAAAAAATACAGTATAAAGTTGTGGCATACTTGTATTTTGATTTACTAATGTCTTTATGAAGCTTGACATATTTGACTTCATCAACAAACATAATTTGCATGATGCCATTCCTGACAAGGTATAGTAGTGACAATTCTTGTAAAGTTACTCAACGATTTAGTAGTTTTTAAAGAAAACAAAAACTTACCGATTTAGTTTTCCTTTAAATAACTAACTTCTTATCTTAGTTTGAGTTTTTCTGTATACAATAACATGCATTTCTTATATCTGGAAGGCCACACTCGTATTTTTAAATTTGATTACATAAACTACATACTTATTTGTATAAAACCATCTTATTCTGTTTGCTTTTGTAGGTTGTCCAACTGATGTTAATGGATTGGAAATGTGCAGTCTCTTTACTGATCCAGGTATGTGCTGTAACCATGTAGTTTCATTCAGATTTCTATTATTCTACTTTTATATTTATGTTCAGCTTTAGCTATTTCATGAAAATTCTAGACAAAGTTTTAAAAGTAGATACAATTTAATGAAGCCATGTTTAGTTTCCTAATATTTTGATATTTATTTTAACTTCACGTGTTAGTTGACTTTGTTAAGTTGGGAAACAAGCCAAACAAGCAGAACCTCCACTTTGAAATATTGGAAGAAGAAAAAAAACTCCCAATTGGGGTTGGTTGATTGAGGTCACAAATGAATCAAAATAGACTTAGAAAATGAGGAAACAGTGAATCACATAAACAGACGAACCAATATTTAGTGCAGAAACCTGTTAGGAACCATGACCAGTCGGGGATCTGGGTCTCCAACGGTGAACCCATCCCCATCGGGTCGGGGATGGAGGACCATTTTATTCTGTGATGGGATCGGGGATGGGGATGGGGGGGGATGTTTTGAAAATTGGAGTCAGGGATGGGGAACCCGAACCTGCCTTGTTACCATTCCTAAGTAGTAGAGGTAGACATCCACAATCAAGCTATGGCTTGATAGAAACAATCCACTATTCCTTCCTCATCCTTTGGCAAGATAGGCATAACTTCTACCCTTAGTGCTATCCAACTTCATCCCAATGACTCCTAGGTCAGTGACTCAGGCGCCTCTAAACATATGATAGATCATTACTCTTATTTCTCATCTTATCATCTCGGTTCTGGGAAAGATAAAGTGAGAGTTGTTAATGTTTCTCTTTCCCTCATTCATGGAAGAGGGGATATCCAATTTAGAAAGGATAGTTCTCTTAAGTCTGTTTTGCATGTTCCTAACTTTATTACTAATTTGCTTTCAATTTCTAAAACCATTAAAACCTTGGACTGTATTGTGACATTTTTCCCTACACATTGTGTTTAACAGAACCAGATGATGAGGCATAGAACTAGGAAAGGGAGAGGTTCAACCGGGGTCAAACTGTGATGACATGGCACAAACATATATATATATACTACGGGTCATATAAATACTATATATAATAAATATATCTTACAACTTTTAATACACTTAAATATGGTGGATGGATGGTAAGCTTCTTAATTTTTAAAACAAATGACTTTAAAATATGTGCATAATAATGTAAGATGTACAATAAAGAGTCATTAATTAGCATAAGTAAAGAGGTGGATAAATAGTAATTAAGTAATATGTGAAAATAAGAGGTCTTGAGTTCAAATCTTGTTAACTACATTTTAAAATTTCACTTGTGTATGGACACAAGTGGTTTCATGAAATTGGGACTGGTTCACTAGCTTTTTGGTTAAACCGATTGGTCAATCAGTTTCATAGGGTTTTTAGTAAGTCTAGTTATTGGGGTGTGACCGAATTGGTTAGGATCCCAGGTCACGGTTCAATTGGTTTGATCGAATGGTTTGGTTCAATTATCTAAACAGTACAAATGATTAAGAGTTGTCATGATGTTGGTAGTCCCTACTACCTCAGCAGAGATATCAATTCTTCTCTTAAAGCTTCAACAAGTCACATTGGTGAATGCAAGGAGTCTAGTGCTACCATCTATCTCTAGCATGCCAAATTGGGTCATTTGTATTTTACATTGTTAAGAGTCTTGTTTCCAAAGTTGTTTGAATATGTGTTGTTGCGAAATATAGAGGGAGAAAAGAATAAGATTTTCTTTATTGATGATAAAATCATATTGAGCATAAACTTTAAATAAGAAAAGATAGGAAAGACAAAACCCCTAGAATTTCTCTCAATTAGGGATTGACTAAATCTTTCCCTTAATCCTAGGATATGACTTTCCTAAATTTATTCAAATCTAATCTTTCCTAAATTTATTCAAATCAAATCATATCTTTCTTAATTTTCTGCAAATCCTGTCTTTCTTAATTTGTCAACACTCCCCCTCAAGTTGGTGCAAAGATATCTATCATGCCCAACTTACTAACTTGAAGTTCAAATGGCTGTCTCAACAAGCCCTTAGTCAAAACATCTGCAACTTGCTACGTGGGTGGTACAAACAGAGTGCAGATTATTCCTTCTTCAAGCTTCTCCTTTATAAAGTGTTTGTCAATCTCAACATGTTTAGTCCTGTCATGTAGAACCGGATTATGAGCAATGCTGATAGCTACCTTGTTATCACAATACAGTTTCATAGGAAAGCTCATTGGTATCTTAAGATTTGATAGCACCCTCTTTAGCCAAAGAACCTCACACACTCCTTGAGCCATTGATCTGAATTCAGCTTCAACACTACTTCTAGCAACTACACTTTGCTTCTTGTTTCTTCAAGTAACTAAATTGCCCCAAAGAAATGTGCAGTACCCCGAAGTTGACCTTCTATCAGTGATCGAGCCTGCCCAGTCCGCATCTGTATACACCTCAACCCCTATCTTCTCATTTTTCTTGAAGAAGAGTCCTTTTCCTGGTGTGCCTTTTAGGTACTTAAGAATTCGATACACAACTTCAAGATGTTCTTCGTATGGGGAGTGCATAAATTGACTCACCATACTCACAGCGAAGGCAATATCAGGACGTGTATGTGACAAGTAAATCAATCTTCCTACTAGCCTTTGGTATCTTCCTGTATCTACTGAAACCCTATCTTTAACTTCTCTAAGTTTAGTATTAACTTCTATCGGAGTGTCTGAAGGTTTGCATCCACTCATTCYARTTTCTTTCAAGAGATCTAAAATATATTTTCGTTGCGAAACCACAATGCCCATCTTTGATCTTGCCACTTCCATTCCAAGAAAGTACCTTAGCTAGCCTAAGTCTTTAATCTCGAATTCCTTGGCTAAGCTCTGCTTTAGTCTGTTCATCTCTTCAATATCATCTCCAGTCAAGATTATRTCATCAACATAGACAATCAGAATCGAAACCTTGTCTTTGGCGGATCTTTTTGTGAAAAGAGTATGATCAGATTGTCCTTGACTATATCCCTGACTTTTAACGAACCTTGTGAATCTTTCAAACCAAGCTCTGGGAGACTGTTTAAGTCCATATACTACTTGGGAGACCACCATCCTCTTTAATAAAGGATCAAACCAAGCAATGGGAAGATCAAGCTGACTGGAAGAATTAGAATTACCTGGAGGAATATTTTCAAGGATTTTTGGAGAATTATCATGAATTTTATGATCCAACCTCAGATCAAATTCTTGTTGATGCTGCGGAATAGTGCCTCTCCTTTTCAGTGCTAGATGTTCCCTTGAATATACAAGGCCTTTATACTGTTTCACACACATCTCTGTTGTTTCAACTTTTTCATTTCGAGACGACATCACCAAAGGTTGTTCATTTTCAATATTTAATTCATTTGTTTCCACTAATTTTGCATTTTCTGCCTCACTTTCTTTCGGTGACTGGTTGTGAGGAACACCATTATGGACAAATTCAAACATTAAATCAAAACCATTTAAAAAACAATCTTCACTAGTGTTGCTCTCCCCCTGAAGATGGGAGTTGCTATAATATGAGGTTCCTTCAAAGAATGTGACATCTATTGTCACAAACATCCTTTTCAAAACTGGATCAAAGCATTTGTAACATCTCAGATTAGTGGGATAGCCTACAAAAATATATTTGTGTGCTTTTGGATCAAGTTTTGAACGTTTAGGATCATGGTTATAAACAAAGGCCACACTTCCAAAAATTTTTAAGGGAATGTTTGTCACTAGCCGAGAGTTTGGAAAACAATCAATGAAAACCTATATGGGTGTTTTAAAATCCAAAATTCGTGTARGCAGTCTGTTAATCAAATAARTGGYTGTTAAAACGGCTTCTCCCCAAAGATACTTAGGAACCTTAGTTTGAAAACTTAGGGCTCTAACAACTTCAAGGAGATGTTTGTTTTTCCTTTCAGCCACCTCATTTTGTTGAGGTGTATTATTACAAGAACTTTGGTGTACAATTCCTTTCTCAGCAAAAAAATTCCCTAACACATTGATAAAAAATTCCTTTCCATTATCACTTCTAAAAATTTTAATCTGTCTGAAATTGTGTTTGAACCATGTTATAGAATTCTTTTAACGCAATTTCAGCATCAGATTTCTCTTTTAAAAGGAAAACCCAAGTTACCCTAGTATGATCATCAATAAAAGTAATGAACCAACGTTTTCCAGAAAGAGTTGTTACTCTAGAAGGGCACCAAACATCACTGTGAATCATGGAAAATGGCTTTGATTTTTTATATGGTTGAGACTGAAAAATAGCACGTTGATGTTTTGCTAGTTCACAAGATTCACACTTGAAAACTGAATGATTTTTTTTCATGAATAACTTGGGAAATATATGCTTTAAATATTGAAAGCTAGGACGCCCTAATCAATAATGCCATAACAAAACTTCACTATCACTAGAAACAGAGATAGAGTTGAAACAAGTCTGTCGGTCTTGCCTTCCAAAGGTAGATCCTTTACTAAAGAGGTAGAGACCACCATCCTGTTTAGCACCCTCAATCATCTTCCCCGAGGTTAAATCCTGAAATTCACAACAAGAACACAAAAAAATTAACTCGACAATTATGATCAAGGGTTAGTTTGCTGACTGATAAGAGATTGTAKGATAGGTTAGGAACATGCAGAACATCTTTGAGGTTTAGAGAAGGAGAAATAGATACAGTTCCTTTCCCAGCAACAATAGCAAAGGAACCATCTGCAATCTTAACCTTTTGATTCCCTGCACAGGGTGTATATGAAGAAAAGAATTGCGAAGTGCCAGTCATATGATCAATGGCACCTAAATCTAGTTCCCAGGAGCCATTAGATTTGGTACAAGCAATGGCTGCAGTGAAAAAATTACCTGACTGAACTAGAGAACAGGATGGGTTCGAATTTCTTAATGATCGAGATTGAAACATTTTATGTAAGTGCTCTATTTGTTCCTTTGTTAAAGGAAGAGACTCTGATGATGATTGCTGCCCTGGATTCGAGTTGCTTACTTGAAGTGCGCGGACATCTCACCCTGACTTGTTGTCACTGCCTGATTTTTTCTTCCAACCCGCCGGTTTCCCGTGTAGCTTCCAACAGGTTTCCCGAGTATGCCATGACTATTTACAATGATCACACCAAGGCCTCTTCTTTCCTCCTCGTTTATCTCCGTCTAAGTCTACACCTCGGGCCACAAGAGTGGACCCTTCATTCTTTGTTTTTGTTTCATTAACATTCTTCAGCATCACTTGCCATCATGCTTCTTCTCTACGCACTTCTGAAAAAACCTCTCTTATAGTAGGCAAGGGCTTTCGTCCTAAGATACGTCCTCAAACCTCATCAAGTTCTTTGTTCAAACCAGCCAAGAAGACAAAACCCCGACCTCTTTCTATCTTCTTTTTGTGTCGAGCACTATCACTGGGACTTTCCCATTCTTCTTCTTCAAATAAATCCAACTCCTGCCAAACAGTCATCATCTCATTATAATAAGCTGTTACTTCACGTTCACCTTGCTGCATCTTCCACATTYGGGTATTCARTTYGAAYAGTTGTGAATGATTGTCCAAATCTGAATAGGTTTCCCTAACAGCTTCCCACACATCGCGAGTCATCGGCAGAAACATGAATTGTTTTCCAACCACAGGATCCATAGAGTTGATCAACCAGGCGGTAACCATAGAATTTTCAGAATGCCACTGCCTGTACTTTGGATCATCAGTGGCTGGTGGATTCACTTCGCCATTCAAATAGCCGATTTATTGTCAATCACCAACCACACGGACTGAGACCACTCAAGATAATTTTTTCCATTCAATTTGTGAATGGTAATCTGAAGGGAATTCTCAGAAAGAGAAATAGCAGCTGGCTGAATACCTCCCTCTAAAGACGTCACACCACTGGTAGCATCCGAAGATGYTGAACCTGAGCCAACCATGGTGGCTTTAAAATTCATGATCGAACCCTAAAGCTCTGATACCATGTTGTGAAATATAGAGGAAGAAAAGAAGAAGATTTTCTTTATTGATGATAAAATCTTATTGAGCATACACCTTAAATAAGAAAAGATAGGAAAGACAAAACCCCTAGAATTTCTCTCAATCAAGGATTGACTAAATCTTTCCCTTAATCCTAGGATATAACTTTCCTAAATTTATTCAAATCAAATCATATCGTTTTTAATTTTCCGCAAATCGTATCTTTCTTAATTTGCCAACATGTGTTAATTGAGAATCTATTTTGTGAAGTGTGCTAATTGTCCAAAATTATAGAATAAACTATCCAAGCTCTAGTAATAAAACTAATGCTCCTTTTGATTTGATTCATTCTGATGTGTGGGGTCCTTAACCCATTGATGTTGCACGATCTAGTCGGTCCTTGCTGGATGACAACTCAGATGATGAGCTGGTGAGGTCGCCTGGTCGAGCTACAAGAGAACAATATTAGAATATCTAGTTTTCTTTACCCGGGGTAGGCACTCCAGTGCTTAAATTAACATTGAGTGAATGGTGAAAGTTAGAAAGCGAGAGAACAAGAGAGCTAAGTGATAAATCGTACGTACCTTCTCTACTCAATGGAACACCTTTATATATGCATAGGTTGCCGTGGGCTTCACGTTGCATGCCCGAGATCTCATCCAGTTGCCTCCAAAGCGGGCAGGGCGGGAGTCAACTTTGTCAATCGGGTGACGTGATCTTGGAGGGTTCAGAGATGATAGCCCCCACATGGTGGGGGTCGGCCACCATGTCATGCAGGTCGCCAGCCATGCTTCAGCCAGGTCGGAAGTGAGAGGTTAACCCTCATGCTGAGGTCCCTAGCTTGATCCTACGATGGCCAACCTGGTCCTGAGATGGCCGACTTGGTCCTGGGATGGCCAACCTAGTCCTAGGCCGAGGTGCCTACAGATCGGCCTTGCCTAGGTGGTGCCAAGATACTCAGATCATGCAAGGTGTACCATACAGGTATCCATGATAGACTCCATTTTGGCGAAGGCAATGTTGTTTCCTACGTGGCACTAAGGTGTTAAGCAATAGTTTAGGATCATCACATTGTGTAATGTCACTAAAGGGCCAAATTTCCCCTCATCAATTGTCCCCCATTCCCGAGTCAATGTCAATTTAGTGAAAGGAGTAGTTCATTGTTGGTCTCTAGCCCAAAGTGACTTAGTTCAACTGATTCATTGGCGCTAGACCAGTTTGGTCGCCTGAGTTGGAAGAGTCTAAGGGTTGAATGCGGTACTACGTAGGACATCACCATCGTGACCACTAGGTCACAGGGGCGAACTCGTTAGCATGGGGATAGGCAGAGCGGGCACTCTGGGGACATCTGATGAGTTAGGGATGTAGTCATCGGGGAGTTCTGTTATTTGCCCAAGCACCTCAAGAGCAGAGTTCGTCGTGTCCACCCTCAAGAAAGGCTTTAAACTGTGCCACTGCTTCCTTAGGTCGCTCCACTTACAGGCTTCTACATGGTGTCCCTCAAGGGGGTGGCTGACGCAGAGCCTCAAATCAAGGTGGAAGATAGCAGAGAGGGCAATGAGAATGATGCCAATGAGGGTGCGGTCGACAAGGATGAGGATGATGTTGCATGTTTGAGAGATCCAAGGTGCACTAAGTGCGGGTCGATCATTTGTTGTCGGCTTGTTTTGAATAGGTTGGCTTGAGGGAGCCTTAATTCTGAAAGCGATCTAGCTTAGCATTTGTAGATTTTCACCAAAGTGCATGTATCATGAGTCAGCTCATCCAGGTCACCAAAGCGGGTCTCAGTCAGATCTATAGAATCAGGGCACCTCTTACGTCAACCTGACCTTGCCAAAATTTTAACAGGCTAGTTCACTCTTAGCACCTTGGCACACACGCACCTTGTCACCTCATCAAGGTTGACCTACGGGGTTGGCTCCATTGTTTATTGGTCATCAACTCCCATGGGAACCATGGAGGGCTCGACCTATAGGGGCCGCCTCATAGTATGTTGGCCATCAACTCTTATGGGAAGCATGGAGGGCTCGACCTGCGGGGGTGGCCCACTATTAGGCTAGGAGATTTTGCACGAGCGAGACTACTAAAACTTGTTCTGACTGATCATTTTGATTCTGCCCCTTGCGGGGTTCCTTCGATCCAGGTGTTCTTTTTGTTGTTGTCCCTAGTTGATACCATTTCTTAAAGCTCTTTGGGTTGGTAAGAACTTAGCTTTAGTGTAGTGGTTCCCACAAATGGTGGCAATTGATGTTGCGCTATCTGGTCGCTCCTTGCTAGATAACAGCTCAGATGATAGGACGGTGAGGTTGTCTGGTCGAGCTACCAGAGAATAGTATCAAAGTACCCAGGTTGCTTTACCTGGGGTAAGCACTCCGATGCTTAAGTTAGCATTGAGTAAATGGTGAAAGTTAGAAAATGAGAGAGCAAGAGAGCTGAGTGTTAAATCGCACGTACCTTCTCTACTCAATGGAACACCTTTATATATACGTAGGTTTGTGTGGGCTTCACATTGCACACCCGATATCTTCGGGTGAACGTGGCTTACCAGCTCACCTTACTCGGAGGCAGTTTCCACATAAAGTGATAGAGCTCATTTGGTTTCCTCTGAAGTGGGAGGGGTGGGAGTCAGCTCCGTTGATTGGGCAACGTGATTCCGAAGGGTTCGAAGACAATAACCCCCTCATGATGGGGGTCGACCACAATGTCATGCAGGCCACCAACTGCACTTCAGCCATGTTGGAAGTAAGAGGTCGCCCCTCATGCCGAGGTCCTTAACGTGATCCTGCGATGGCTGACCTGGTTCTGGGCTGGCCGGCCTAGTCCTGATATGGCCAACCTGGTCTTGGGATGGCCAACCTGGTCTTGGGATGGCCAACCTGGTCTTGGACTGGCTAACCTGGTCTTGAGATGGCTGACTTTGTCCTAGGCCGAGGTGCCTACAAACAAACCTTACATAGGTGGTGCCAAGATACTCAGATCATGTGAGGTGTACCTGACACGTATCCAAGGTAGACTTCATTTTGGCGAAGGTAATGTTGTTGCCTACATGGCACTGAAGTGTTAAGAAACGGTTTAGGATCACCATGTGGTGCAATGTCACTAGGGGGCCAATTCGCCCCTCATCACCCATTATTTCTACGGATGGTTATCATTACTTTATCAGCTTTATTGAACACTTTACAAGATGTACTTGGATTTACTTGATGAAAGAAAGAGAGGAAGTACCTAGAATACCATGGTTTTCTATTAGATGATCGAGACTTAGTTTGGATAAATAATTTTATTCTGATAATGGGGGTAAATACTTTAAGAATTCTCTAAATGTGTTCTTTGAAGATAAGGGGGAATTACATTAGTGTTCTTGCGTTTCAATCCATAGTAGAATAGAGTTGCAAAGTAGAAAAGTAGACATCTACTAGAAACTACTTGTGTTCTCTTGTTTCAAAACAAGGAGCTAAAGAAATTCTGGTCTCATGTTGTTCTCACTACATCTTATCTCATAAACAGAATGACATCTAGAGTTTTGGGTATGAAGATTCCCTTATCCCTTTTGTGTCCAAATCAACCTATTTTTTCCTTACCACAATGGGTCTGTGGTTATGTGTGTTTCATTCATGCAAGGATCCTAAAAAGACAAAGTTGGATCCTAAGGCAATTCAAGGGGTGTTGTTAGGCTATTCTCCTACACAGAAGGGATGCAAGTGCCATGATCCAGTTATTGGGAGGAAGTTCATTATAAAAGATATCACATTTCATGAGTCTTAATAATTTTTTGACCCTCCTCAGAATCCTCTTCAGGGGGAGACTAAAGGGTGGAAGAGACTTCCTCGAGGGCTAATCCTTTTGTTCCTACCCCTACTCCTCTTCTAATTGCTTTTCTTGATATGGTTCCTTTTGAGCCTATTGAATCTATGGCTTCTTCATCAATTGAATCTACTTGTCCAATTGATGAAGAAGCCACTACTCCTAACCATTATGATGCAAGTGTTTATTGAAGGAAAAGAAATAGAGACTTTTTAGTTCATGATTGCAACCAATTGGGTGCTCCTAAGGCCGGCTAAGGTTTACATCCATGACTATGATCTTCCTATTACTTTGCAAAAACCAATTCAATCCTACACTCTTCATCCTATAAATAGATTTTGTTTCTTATTCTCATTTGTTTCCTACCTATCACTCTTTTGTTTGTGCCCTGATTTCTATTTTTACTCCTTCCAAGTTCTCAGAGGCTATTTTTGACCCCAAACGGAATGAAGCTATGGATGAAGAAATAAGAGCATTATTGAAAGCAAACACTTAGGATCTAGTGGATCTACCAGATGAAAAACACTATGGGGTTTGAGTGGGTGTACATAATTAAACATAGGGCCAATGGCACTATTGAAAGATACAAAGATGGACTGGTTGCAAGGGGGTTAACCTAAACAGAATGTATTGATTAAAAGGAAACTTTTGCTCTAGTTTTCAAATTAAATACAATTAGAGTGTTACTATATTTAGTAGCTGATTTTTCTTAAGAATTACATCAACTAGATGTCAAGATTTCCTTCCTAAATGGAGACATGTAGGAAGAAGTGTATATGGACCGACCCTCCTCTAGGATATAACATGAGCCGAAAGGTGTATAAATTCAAAAGGGCCATGTATAGACTCAAACAATCCCTAAGAGCATGGTTTGAGAGATTATGCAGAGCAATGAAAGATGTAGGGTACCAATAGAGTGGTGTAGATCATATATTGTTCTACAAGAGAAATGGTGAAAAGTTGACAGTTATGATTGGTTATGTTAATGATATGGAGGTTATTAGAAATGATATAAAGGAGATTATGAAGTTAAAAGATTTCTTAGCCTTAGAATTTGAAATCAAGGATCTAGGACACTTGATATATTTCTTGGGAATATGGCTAGATCCAAGGAAGGGATTTACATCTGCTAAAGAAAGTATGCTAGCTCTAGACTTACTAAAGGAGATCGGGAAGGAACTAAACCTAACACTCCCATAGAGAAAAATCATGGATTGCAAGAAGGTGATGAGGAATCTTATCCTGACAAAGACAGATATCACCGGTTAGTTGAAAAATTATTGTATCTATCTCTCACCAGGCTAGACATTGCATATTCAGTTCATGTGGTCGGCTTTCATGCATGCTCAATAAGTCTCACATATGAAAGCAGTAGAGAGAATCTTGAGATATCTCAAGGCATGTCTAAGGAAAGGATTGCTATTTAAGAAGCATGGAAAAATAGAGGTTGCAACATACACACATGCTGATTGGGTTGGTTTATGTGGAGATAGGAGGTCTACATTTGGATATTACACCTTTTTGGGTGGCAATCTAGTCACTTGGAGAAGTAAGAAATATGCTGTTGTGGCAAGATCAAGTGTTGAAGCTGAATACAAGGTTATGGCCCATGGAGTTGTTGAACTACTTTGGCTTTGGATTCTTCTGAAAGAATTGGGGATAGATATAATAGGACCCCTCAAGCTTTATTATGACAATCATATTACAATCAACATTACAAATAACCTAGTCTAACATGATAGGACAATGCATATCGAGATTGATTGACACTTTGTATGTGAAATGATTGCCTTTATAGAACTCCGTATTCCTTACATGCTATCAACAAAATAGCTAGCTGATGTTTTCACCAAATTAAGGGATTACAAAATCCAGGTTTATGGAGCTACTATGTAGGTTGGGCATGACAGTATCTATGCTTAACTTGAGAGGATTGTGGTGTAGCCTACCATTGTGGGCTTAGGCCCATTTGTGTTATGCTATGATATATATCTTTGTTTCTCCTTTCTTGGGTTTATTCTATTTTCTCATGGTTTTCCCTACTTAGTAATCAGGAGCAGATTAGTTATTGTATTTTTTTATTGTCCTAATATAAAAGATTGTTGAGGGCTATTTCAGGACTGCCACCCATTTCTTCTAAACTCCTTTTTTCTTCCTATTTCTCTTCTTTCTACAACACTGAATACAAACAATAGTAAACTTGAAATGAGATAGAGATGAGCAAGATAAGAAGATGCCAAACTATTAGGGGGATTGCCCACCTCTTTATAGTTCTAAGAGAATTCTCGTTGGGATGGGTAGGGTATGTGCCATCTTTAGGTTTTTCTTACGTAGCATCTATTAATGAGTTAATGATATAGGCATATTGTGAGGGCAAGGAGAGCCTTCAAGGGGTGGGCCTTGTTTCTTAAGGCTCAATTTAAAAAGAGTACAAATACAAATATGTACAATGCAAATACAAGGTTTAGAAATATATTATACAAGGTTTTGTACTATACATATTTGTATTTATACACTTTCCAAATTGAGCCTGAATTCCATAACATTTCCTAAGCAAACAAACTTCTCCCTCAACTTCTCCTTTTCCGAACTTTTAGTTGGTTGCAAAGCTTGCTCAAAAGGAGTTGTGGTTTTCTTTCCACTCACAAGATTCACAACCTCCACCTTTGGATCATGCTTGGAAAACAATCGCTTATTAATTGCTCCAACCTTGACATGCCGACTGAATCCCGTCGGTGATCGAAGCCTAAAGTTGTTGCAAAAGCATATAAAGTTTTCTGAGGGATATCCTTCACAATGTCAATGTTAGTTGATAGCTCATCAGACAATACTCTATTCAATGGATGCATAGGTTTCAAGCTTGTGCTATGGTTGGGATGAAATCACATACCATTGTTGTACTTAGCACGAAGGAGCAATTGTAATTCAGCTCTTTCCTCGTTAGATGAACTTGCCTCAATCGCCTATAGTAACTTCTCATGGATGACACAAGTATCTAAATCATGGCCTAATAGACCACACAGATAGCAAAGTCTACCAAGCTTCGATTTCATACTTTACTTTTATATTTATCTCCGATTTGTTGAGAAGGGTAATATCTGGGGAATTGCTTAGAGGCTTCACAACATCAAACCAAATCCAAATGCAAGCATATTTGCACTAAAGTTTTGCTTCACCAGCCATGGAAATAATAAGGACTCCAATTATATGGGCTAAATGAATCGTCATCAAGATAGTGAGGCAACCCAAAGGCAATCCATAGAACTTCACCATGTCAGTGATCTGATTCAAGGCATACCTTTTGGTGGAGCATTCAAATCACATCTTTCAATAATGGATATAGTTGATTTCCTTCCTCATATCTTCAACATTCAAGCCACCTTCATGCATGGTTTTGTCAGCAAAGACTTTTTAGCAATGTAGTAACAATCCCAGTCTATTGTATTGGAGCCTGAACATCCTCTGAAGTTGATTTTCACCTTCAGATTTGAGTCAATTTGCAAAATACCCTTGAACTTTTGCACTATTAACAATCCCAGTCTATTGTATTGTAGCCTGAACATCCTCTGAAGTTGATTTTCACCTTCAGATTTGAGTCAATTTGCAAAATACCCTTGAACTTTTGCACTATTGCACTATTTCTCTATTCAATCCTCATTAAGAAAATTGACTAGAAATGAGAATGTAAAAGAAAAAGATACTGGAACAAAATGTCAGAGAGAAAACACTCCAAAACATGATAAAATACCCAAACTATTTTGAGTGTAGTTCAGAACCAAGCTTTAGGAAGAGGCTTTGGGGATGGATCCTAGGTGCCCTCTCTATGGAGAGGAAGAGGATAAAAATCATCTCTTAGCCAATTGTCATGTTGCTTAAACAAGTATGGCATCACATGGACCACCAAATCTATGTTTCCTTGACAAGCCATAACTTGGACCTAATACATTGGTAGAATAAAACGTTAGAAGAAAAGTTTGATACCAAATATCATTGGTTTTGATAAAAGATAACCTTCACTTTCTAGCTCCTCTAGAAGAGAAATGATAATATTTTTAACAATAAAGACCCCTTCCCCCCAGAAGAGTTTAAAGCAACAAGCCCATCCAAAGATCCATACTCCCAAGCCTCTAAAAAGAGTTTAAATTGGGTTAAATGGATCCCCCATAGCCTAACTCTTATTGAACTTTGATGCCTCCTCCAAATCAGATGGGAGTTGTGCCTATGGTTGTATTGCAAGAAGGCAAGATGGATCATCCATGAAAGCAAAAATGGGCAGCATCGGAATTACTATGAGAGCAACCTATGAAGCCCTCAAGCTTGCCTTGTAGATGAATGCATCGTCCATCATTATTGAAGGTCACTCCCTCTAGGTGATCAACACTCTCCAAGACAAATCGAAGCCTCTATGGAGTTGCCTATGTATAAGTGTATAACTGAAGACTGTTTGAAGATCACAGACCAAAACTAGAAAAGGATCATCTACAACCACACTCATAGATAAAGAAATGGTACTGTTGATTGATTAGCAAACAAGGGTACTTTGTTATTCATGATTTTTCATAGGATATTAGCTTCATTGTCTTCTTAGATGGTGCTGGTGGGGCCTTGCCCTATTGGTGTTAATCTCTTCCTTTGTATCGAAAAAAAGGTAAAATATAAAAACCTCCCCAAAAATTTATGACAATCATAATAACCTCGCATAAAGTTTTACTTTAACAAAAATCTCCCCTATAGTTTTATAAAATCCTGCAATTACCTCCCATCCATCTTTGTCCCAATTAGGGTTGTTCATAAGAAGGCCCAACCCGATCAAACCGACCAACCCAACCTGACTTGGCCGGGTTTTCATCAGCACGGGTTGGTTTCGGGTTGTGCAAATTCCTAAACCGATGATTCGGGTCGATTTCGGTTTTCACACAAGAAAACCGGTACTGACCCGAACCGAACCGACTTAGTTCCTAGTTCAAACATGAAGTTCCAAAGCCCATTAGGCCACCTAGTTTTTGAATCGTTGCAAGAAACTTTGGATTAGTGTATAGTGATTAATGAACAACTTTTGTGATTAACTTTTCATTTAAATTTTATCATAGGAGATGGCTGAAATGATGTTCAATTTATGACTGTTTTTAAAATTATCAAGATTTTATCATAGGAATGAACTTAGAACCGAAACTGACCCAAACCGACCCAACCCGACTCAAACCGACCAGGTCGGTTTTTCTTAACACTGTATCGGTTTCGGTTTCTATGTCAGGTAACCCGACCAGGTCAGGTCAATTGGAAAAACCGCAATAAACCGACCCAACCCGATCCGTGAACAGCTCTAGTCCCAATAATGGAGACTTAAAGTTAAGAAATTACCCTTACATGCAATTTATTAAGACATTTTTCAATATAATTAAAAATGTCACTTTTGCCTTTCTAGACTTCACTATAGACCTAATGTTTTTGGGTATTTTAGTAAATTTCCATATGATTTGATAGGTATAAGAGTAAAGTTGGTACTCTTGAAGAATTAATATATTTGACCAGCATTTTCCATCCAAGACAATAAAAAGAAGTAACTGTAGGGTTTTTCAATGCTACAAGACCTTTTTGTGAAAACGAAACCTTAGGAGAGGTTTTCATGATTGTCAAAAACCTCAGGAGGGCCTGAGGTTTTTATATTTTACCAAAAAAGAGAAATTTGAGCCACCTTTTTTTAGTATATATGGTAAAAACGCACTCAACACCCTCTCAAGGAGAATCTTCCCCGCATCGGCAGGCATAAGTATGATAGATCATTATCCTTATGAGAATCTGTTGCCAAGATGATTTTGTTACCCTTCTTAGCAAGGTAGTCGGCTATAAAGTAGTTCCCTTATAAAGTGGAGTTCGGATCTATTCCTCACAAAATGCATTCACACCCATCTCACAACCTGTATTTATTATTCATAGGCGATGTTCTCAATACACTTTGTGTTCTTGAATTTCATCGTGACCTCATGAGTTTCTCGAGCTGCCCACATTTCTACTTCATTGATGGTGTAGAGAGCCACCTTTTTTTAAATTTTTAGGGTAAAATATCAAAACCTCCCCCGAAGTTTTTGACAATCATAAAAACTTTTCCTTTAACAAAAACATCCCCTGAATTTTTAAAGAATTGGACAAAAACCTCCCTTTCATCACTGACCTAGACAGTAAACACATAAAGTTACGAATTTGCCCCTAACTAATCGTCAGGGCTTCATTTAAAATATTTTAAAATGCCAGAATTACCCCTATTTGATTAATCTCTCTTTTACGCTTTGTTATGGTGCTTTTTTAGAGAGAAAAAAAAAAACTAACACCACTTGCAGTGACACCATTTCTAAGAATATTCCATTCGCCGGAGAATAGTTTCTGTTTTCCTACAATTGTTCTTCAACGGTGATTGTTCTATGGGAACAGATTGTGGGTAGATCCTGAGTACTAAAATAGTGTATTGTGTCCAATTCCCATTCCGATGACAATAACACTCACTCTTGATACACTAAGTACTAAAACAGTGTATTGTGCTAGCAATCCAAAAGCCATACCAGCCCTAAGCCCCGCACTGACTTCTCTCCTTTCACTTGCTCATCGTCCACATCCTCATCCTCTGCCTCACCTTCACTTTCTTCTTCCCTTCTCGATGTTAAGTTTGCCTCAGTTTGCACGATACACTGTTTTGGTTCATGTTAAGTTTGCCTCAGTTTGCGTAAGTGTGCTGTTTTTCGATGGAAGATCATATTGCACAAGTTTGGCAAAGCCACTGGAAGATCAGATTGAGTTGTTTACAAGCTATGTAAAAAGAAACTTCTTTCATCACTCTTTCACATCAAATTGACCGTAAGTACTTTTGTCAAAATGAAGTCATTGTTGAATATTGATAAGATTTATGAGTTAGTTAATTGGAATCCCAAAGAGATCCAATGTCACCTTTTTAAACAATTTCCTCCTTGTGACTCCATTTCGGATAATGAACTTGTGAATCGTGTTAAAATGCTACCAACCTGAAATGATTTAATTCCATGCAATTTCATACCATTATTGTGCCTCTTATTATGTTCCTGGAAATTTTCCTATAAAATTGGTTGGGATTTTGGAGACTAAGGATTGGGAATAGGCTTGAGAAAGTATTTCCTTATTTATGGTTAAATTATTCACAGATCGACTGCCAATTGAGTGACAAATTTACAACGGTGGTGGCGGCAACATCGAGAAGGGAAGAAAGTGAAGGTGAGGTAGAGACTGAGAATGTTGACGGAGAGTAGGCAAAAGGAGAAAAGTCGGTGTGGGATTTTTTGGAAGGTGAACATGCTCTACTTTCTCACTCTTGCTCTCTTTGTCTTTCTTTGCCATTATTGTTACCTCAAATTCTATTTCCTTTGAAGGGAGTTGCCGAGAAAGAAGCACGAAAGAGAAGCAGAGAAGGGGTGGGGGGGAGAGAAATGTTGAGGGAGGATGAAGATACAAGAGGTATGTTGACAAGGTGTGGTGGAATTGAATGAATGTGTAAGAAAGAATTAGTCAAGAGTGAGTGTTGTTGTCATTGGATTGGGATTTGGACACAGTACACTATTTTAGTACTTAGTCAAGGGTAATTTTGACATTATAAAATATTCAAATGAAGCCCTAATTCCAGTATTGTCTTGAACCTTGGAGATAGATGGGCAAAACTGGAATGTTACACCTGACCCCTAGACTCGATTATGATACTACACTAGGTGTTGAATTGGTCTATCTTTGATATGTCAATCAGTGAGATCTTTAGAGGGGGTCAAAACCAGGTTATGTTGGGACAGTCCGAGAATTCATCTGAGTGAGTGATCATAGTGACAAGATCAGCCCCTTTCTCGGACAAAGTGAATGATTGGGGACGTACTCTCTCTGATGAAAACCAAAACTGTCGGCAGTCGATTTCAACCATTGAAATTTGTTTTGCAAAATATATTTATATAGAAATATACATATATATATATATATATATATATTATGGTTTCAAAATGTTTATAAAAGGTTTTAATCCCCAAAATCCATGTGAGTAGAGAGTGCAACACTGTACTTTGCAACCGAGGGAGAGGTCCTCTCTTGTCGGACATTGTTTGATCATTATGGGTTGAGAGGTTAAGTATAAGACCATTGAGAGTAATACCTGATGGGCTAATCTTGCATCTGCCCACAATCCTTGGGTTTTTATAAGGTGGCTTGACCTTGGGACCATTTAGTGTAAATGTTGGGCCCATTAAGAGCCCATGGTGATGGACTCAGGGGTTCACTATGAAGGGATGAGAGATACATCGTATGGACGCCCAAATCTTGCGGAATAAGGTGGGTGAATTTCAAAAATTTCTCTCCCTTTCAACTGGGAATCGAATTCCCTATTTAGAAAATCATATTTTCAAGGATCAATCTTGAACCATAAACTGAACCAGA
>NW_010729279.1:640148-721778 GCF_000365185.1 Nelumbo nucifera | reverse complement strand
ATCACCCACTCAGATGAATTCTCGGACTGTCCCAACATACCCAGGTTTTGACCCCCTCTAAGGATCTCACTGATTGGCCTGTCAAAGATAGCCCAATCCAACACCTAGTGCAATATCATAATCGAGTCTAGGGGTCAGGTGTAACTCTCCAGTTTTGCCCATCAATCTCCAAGGTCCAGGGCAATACTGGAAATCTAGCCTGGTTCAGGGTTTCAAGTAAACCTACACTACATGTACCTTGGGTCTCACCCTGGCAGTTGAGATAGGCTACCCAACACTTGGCAGCACATCAATGTCAATCTTGGTAGGATAAATCTCCCCAGACTTATCCAACGGCTGTGAACATTCTAAACTAACACGAGTCTCATAAGTGTCCAATTTAAGGGTATTACATAGAAACACACCACTATAACATGAATCAAATATGTACTTTATTCATTTACAATAAATGTCATAATGTACATCATTCTGATTGGAGCTAAGGGCATACACTGTCTAACAGGAAGGATCTTCAAACCCTTTGGGTTGTCGAACATAGATGTCCTCATTTAGAAGGCCATTCAAGAAAGCATTATTGATATCCAGTTGGCGAACTGACCAATTGTGAAAGAGAGGAAGGCAAGTATGGTACGAATAGTTATCGATTTAATGACCAGACTAAACATGTCAAAATAATCAAGACCTGGGATCTAATTAAAGCCTTGTGCTACAAGGTGAGATTTATAGTAGTTGAGGGTACCATTTGAATGTCTCTTTGTTTTAAATACCCACTTAGTGTTGACGACATTCATATTATAATTGTAAGGAACAAGTTCCCAAGCCTCGTTACTAATTAGAGCACTATATTCTTTCTGCATAGCATCACGCCAATGAGGGGATCTCATGGCCTCAATGTGAGAACGAGGTTCTACCTCTCGGGAAGTGAGAAAATAGATAATGGAGTTGGGGAGAGGGTACCTTGAGAAGACCTAATGAGAACATACTAGTAATGTGTCATCCACGAATCGTATGATCATAGAGTGGGAACAAGTCGAAGCCTGTGCATTATCAAGAATATCCTGAATATTGTGAAATCAAACTGGAGTAGTAGCAGAAGTGACAGATTGCTGAGTCGGAACAGATTCAGCCATGCTAGAAGGAGTCGGAGAAGAATTGAAAGATGCAATATGTTTAGAAAGTGGCAGATCGGCGGATGCTAGTGGGGGAGAAATATTTATAGAATGCTGGGGTGGTGCTGAAATAAAAGTCTCAGTGGAGAAAGGGACCTCCCGAGCAAAAGACGATGTTAAAATACCCAAAAATAAGGATTGATCAAAGATAACATGTCTTGGAATAAATAATTTACCAAAGGCCAGATAAAAACATTGATACCCCTTATGAGTGTGATTGTACCCAAGAAATAGGCACTGAAGTGATTGGAACAGAAACTTGTGGTTGTTGTAGGACCGGAGAAAGGGATAGCAAGCACATATCAAACATTTTAGCATAGAGTAATTCGGTGATCATTGAAAAAGCACCTCATAAGGAGATAGACCATGAAGAGGCATTAGGAAGCCTATTAATAAGATAAACTGTAGTTTCGACCACATCTACCTAGAAGGAAAATGAGAGTTTTGAGGAGGTCAATAGAGAGAGCGTCAATTCGATGATGTGGCGATGCTTCCATTGAACCGTTCTATTCTATTCATGAGTGTGGGGACAGGTGACACGATGAGTGATACCTTGCGAGTCCTAATATTTGGATAATTTGTGATATTCTCCTCCCTAGTCAGATTGAAAGGATCAAATTTTGGCATTAAATAACTCACTTCCGCATGCCACTTAAATTTTAGAAAAATATTAAACACTTTTGACTTTTGACTCATAGGATAAATCCATGAAAATTTTGAATAATCATCAAAAAACAAAACATAATAGAAATGTCCACTATTTGATTTAATTGGGGTTGGTTCCCATACATCTTAAAAAATCAATTCTAAAGGACTCCTAGACTGAAAAGAAGAAGACTGCAAGGATAACCTATGATTTTTACCCTTTTGACATGATTCACAAACTGAACTAAGTCACCTATCTGAACTGTAAGGAAGACCAAACTGAGGAATAACCTGTCGTACGATCCGAAGAGCTGCATGTCCTAACCGTTAATGCTAGCCTTGAACTACGGTTCGCTCCCCAATCAAAGCATGTGGAGATGATGTGGAGATGGTGGCAGCAGATAGAAAGCAGTATAGACCATCACTATTGACCCCTCGTAGGAGAATTCTCCCCATATAATCACGATGGAATTCAAAATACACACCATTATCTCTCGTGAAACAACTGACAGAGAGCAGATCTTTGTAGATAGCAAGAATATGAAAAATATCATTTAAACTAAAAGCAAACTGATTGAATTGAAGAGAAGAATTGTTAGTATGAAGTATGTGCAAACCTTGCCCATTACCAACTTTAGCACCTGGATTCGGATACCAAGTTGGGTCAAAAGTCAAATTCCCATTATGGTGAGTGACAAACTGGTATTGAGGAGCCTGCAAACCTCCATTGAATGCTGAAGGATCATTAGATGAATTATCATTCTAGAAACCAAATGCATACTTGGCTTTCCAACATTGTAGTGCACCATGACCATTTTTATTGCAAATTTGGCAAACAATAGTAGAACTTTTATTGAATGGGAAGGGTCCTCGATCCCTACCTTTGTCGTGGCCACTATTAAAATTAGGAAATTGTTGATTGGGCTTTCCTTGCTGCATGTGAGAAATTTTTATTTTTTGTACTAGCAAAATTAGCATTAATAGATCCATCACTCAGAGAACGAAATTGTTCATCGAGCCAATTTTCATGGTTGAGTAACGATCCCATAATGTCTTGGATACCAAGACTATCAGCATCAGGACGATTGGTAAGTGCAATAACAACCGGCTATTTGGAGACAGTGGAGAGAGACTATCTGCAATTGATTTTGCTCGCTGAATGTATGTAGAGATTGATAGAGATCCCTTTTTTAGACTCTGAAGTTGTCTTCTCAACTGTAGAATCCTTGACCTAGAGTAGGTCGAATAGCTTTTCGCCAGAGTTCTCCAAACTTTTGCTGACGTTGAGAGTCCGATTACTTGCACCATCACACCTTCAGTGAGTGATGAAATTAACCAACACAACCCGAGCTGATCAAGATCACACCATCATTCGAACTCTGTATTTGGAATGGTTCCAGTTCCATTTGGATTTTCAATCTCTTGAGGTGGTGGTTTCTTCTTGCCTTCTACCATCTCCATCAGTTGATGATGTTTGAAAATAGGTAGAAATTGTGCTCTTCAGAGTAGGTAATTATCACTTCCTAATTTAATTGGGAGATAATGTAGAACATTTTGAATTGAAGGGACTAAAGAGCTTCCATTTGGTGTAACTCCATTGCTACCCATATTGGAGGTCGCATTCCTCGCTTCTGGATCGGTGGCCATAGGCTCTGATACCAAGTTAAAACAAAAAGAAATAGATAAAAACAAGATAATAAATGAAGAAAGAATTCTAGGATTCAGTGTGTATTTGGATTGATCCGAGCTATGTATTTATATTGATTAGATTTAGAGTTTGATTACAAATATAATTGTACACGACAAGGGAGATGTAACAACAAGTAGGATAGACTAAGACTCTAAGGAGAGTGATTATCCTAGTCTTGATAGAAGTTAACTCAGGATTATCCTAATCCTAATCTAATACTGCTAACATGGATATCCGGCAGGATTTCTCCGGGGACCAACCGGAATTCATAAATCACTTGAGATGCTGTGAAGATTACCCATATCTAGGCCAGATACGCAGCACTTTAGTTTATGAAGACCATGTCGACATAGATGAACAGTTACTTATATGGGGCGTGTTTCTCAACAATCCGGATGAGCGAGAGACAAAATCATACACACCCGACTGAACAACCTATCACAGTTGAACATGCCAGTGCTCACTGTGGGCCCATCTGGGACCCAGCTATACTAAACATTGACGTGTTCAGCCGTGATAGGTTCAGCCGGGTGTATATATTTTTGTCTCCAGCTAATCCGCTCCGGTTTCTCAAAATGGACAGCCAGTGGATGAAGATGAAAATAGTAATAGTAATCCCGAGGAAACAACGAGATTGTTGGATGTTTTGTCTCTAGAGATTTAATGCACGTGACCAACCCTCTTAAGGAAAGTCTGTTGCGACAGACTTAGGAAGACATGACATGCCCAACACTAGACTTATAGTAAGTCCAGCTTTGCACCCAAGACCATTATTGATCATGACCTTGTTTCTCCATTGCACGTGGATAGCGACAGCATGCAAAACCCCGGAGATGCATGTCGGACGCGGAAAGCTGTCAGTGGACTCGATGCGGAATCTAATTTCACTTTCACCAGAATGTATGAGCTGAGGTGGCAGGCCCCAACGTGCCACCAAGAGCACCATGACCATTTTATCTTGGAACTGCCGGGGAGGAGGTGATCGTCCGGCAGTTCAACTTTGCACCTTTTAAGGACCATCAAACCAACGCTTTTATTTATTTTTGAAAATAGGTGTGAGAAAAATCTCTCTCTATATATATATATATAAATTAAAATTGGTTTGTCAACGTCACTATACCTCTCCTTCCTTCAAACCTGGCTTCTTAATTTTTTGTTTTTTTTTTAATTTTTAATTTTTTAATTCCACATAATTACCCATTAAACCAATAAAGAAATTACATATACTTAACTATTTTTAACAACCATAAAGAAAGAGGTATTTGCTTATCTAATGTTTAGCCAAGTGGAACCACTTTCCCCCACTTCCTCCTAAATTGTCTCTAATTCATATTTATCTCCTAAATTATCTCTAACTCCTATTTATCTCTTAAATTATCTATAATTTAGTAGAGAGATTCTCTCCTAAACTATCTCTGATTCCTATTTATCCTCTCCCCCACTTTTTATCCATATCTATCTAAAGAAAGTTTCAATTAAAAAAATTCAGAACTATTTAAATGTTATAACGAAATTACATACTAATTTAAAATATTTATTCAAAAAGAAAAAAATTAATAGATTTAATAATCATCATATTATTAGTAATTCGATATTTTACAAAATTCATCATGAAATTATGTAGTAACAATATAAATTATAATTTTACGAATTATTCAATTTAAATGTTATTCAAATAATAAAAGTTTAACATTAAATAATAAAACATTATTTAAATATTTCAATAACTAAAAATCTTAAATAAAAAACATCAAAAATAGATAAATAATATAAAAAAATATTTAATATTACGTAATAACATTAAAATAAATAAAATTCAAATAATGACAAATTTTAAATATTTTACATATTATTTAAATATTTAAATAACAAAATATTTAACATGACAAAATTTTAAATAGTTAAAATAACGAAGTTATGTAATAAATTTAAAAAAATTCTTAAAAGTAGAAAAATAATTACAATAGAATCCATAATATTCATATTAATAATAATTTAATATTTTACAAAATTAATAATGAATTATGTAATAATAGTACAAATATAATTTTATGGATTATTAAATTCAATAAATAATTACACTTATACCAATTAATAATTATAGAAAATAACTATCAATAAAATTATATTTATTAGTAATAATTTTACAATAATAGTGTATTTTCATTATATATGTATATATACTATGATTAATACTTATTTTTTTTAGTAGTTATTTATTGTTTTTTTATAAATATGCTTCCAATAATTATTTATAAATGTATTTTTATTTTTGTTATTTAATAGAAAATTAGCAATAATTATTGAAGATTAAACAACTATTATTTAAGTTTTGAAAATTAATTTGTCGTATTTATTGTATTTTTGTTATAAATTTTTTTTTAGTAATTATATATTTTTTATAATTTATAGATTAATTATTAGAGATTAAACTATTATTTAAGATTACAATATCTATTGTATTTTCATTATAAACTTATTTATTAGAGATTAGACTATAAATTTAGTTGAAATTAGGAGTGTTCAATTATTGGTTCAGTTCAGTTGCATGTTGTTTCACCAACAAAATTGATCTGGTGAAGTTTGTAGTTTGTCACTCGAAACTGATTGACCATTAGCGAAAACCCACCAACTCGGGTTGTATCGATTTGGGTCTATTTTCGGTTTAGTTTGTTAGTTCAAAAGATTTAAACTTAAAAAGTAACTTTAAATTTCATAAATTACAATGATATTATTAAAAAATAAATTACAAAAATTAAATCTATGATATAGACTAACAAATATGAGAATTTTCCTAATTTCCCGTATTAAAAAATTAAATTTAAAATATAAAATATTAATATATATTTATTAAACCAAAGTCAATCTGATGTACTAGAAAACCAACCAACTCATATTGAGTTTGATTGGATTGTTTATTAAAAAGTTAAAATATAAAACAATATATAAAATATTAATATATATTTATTCGATTGAGTTTGATTGAATTTTCCTGTACTTGCTTCATTATCCACACCCTGCATTTTCTTTGACTTTCTCTCCTCTCCCCTTCCCACCACTCCTATAAAGCCATGCCACCCAACTACCTAAAAATATTCCTATAATCTCTCTCCTAAGGTATCTCATTTAAACCAATAAGAAAGTATCATGTTGCCCCACTCCCTAATCAATTCCTTAAATGCATCCCCCCAATCTATATCCACTCTCCCTCATTTAAAATATTCATATTAATTAATAAATAGTTAAATATGGTTAATATTTAATCCAACCCATATTCAATGAATATTAAATAGTGTTATTACCAAAAGTTAATAAATACGGTTAGTAAATTACCAAAAATTAATAAATATTGTTATTAATTAACTCATTAACAACATTTTATAGAAATTGAAAACTCTTCAACTAATTTCTATAAAATTGAGAATTATATTTAACAATTATAAAAAAGTATAAAATTTTAGTTATTGTTATTATTATAATTAATAACCAAATACAAATGGGGGAACAAAATATTATAGTGTTAGAAAACGAAATTATTAATTAAGTTATATTGAAAAATAAAAGATGAATTAGTGTAATTTTGTTAGTAAACTACAAAAAAAAGTATATTTAATAACAATTTAAAAAATTTTCAATAAATCCCCATAGTTACACAAATGTAATAAATTTTCAAAAATTTTCATGAAACTACATTTTTGAAATTAAAAGATATAAAGTATTTGAAAGTTTATTTAAAATGCATTAAATAATTATTGAAAACTATTAGAATATTTTGAAAATTTTAGGAAAATTTATTACATTTGATAGATTTTTGAAAACCATTGAAAAATTATGTAATTTTCATTGCAAATTATTGAAAATTATTATAACAAATGACTATGGAAAATGGAAAACTATAATTTGAACAAATAATTAAACAAATTATTAAGATAAATTAGTATAATATTGGAAAAAGGAAATTATTGGTTAGTTTATATTAGAAATTATAAGATAAATTAGTATAATTCTATAAGTAAACCATTTAAAAAGAAAATAAATTGTTTAATAAAAATTTAAATAAATTTGAATAAATTTTCAAAATTACACAAGTACAATAAATTTTCCAAAATTGTCACAAAATTACATTTTTTAATATTAAAGATAATTTAGTGTAGTTTTAGAAATTTACCATGTGGTTGATACTCAATATATCATTTTGATCATTTCTATCATCAAATTGAATATTGGGTTGACAGGGACAGTGTTTTCAAAACTTGATCAAAGCAGATGGTTAGACCGGAAAAATTGGGATTTGGACACCGTTTCACGTAAAAACCGCTTTTTGTCCAAAAACCGTTTATTTGTTTAGCAAACGGCTAGCCTAGGCGGTCGAACCATCAACCCGGACAATAGTTATTACCTTTTATAACCATGAGTGCTTGGGCTCAAATCTTCACATCCTTAAAAATATTTTGGGGTTTATTTCAAAGAAGGTTTGGTTCCAAGGCCAGTTCCACCAAGGCCAACCAAGGCTGGTCCATTGGGTTGGTTTGAGTAAGGTAAACCTCTAGACCTTAGAACCGACTTGGGTGGGGGTCGGTTACAAGAATTTGGAGCCAGACCCTATCTTATAACAGATCGGGTAGGGTCGGTTCAAGGCTGATTTGAGGTTGGTTCCATTCGATTCCGGGTAGAACCTACCCATTTGCTCACCCATAATAGAGGTAGAGGAAAGACGTAAACAAATGGAACAAATTAAATAAAGAATGTTTTCCATAAGGCTTGGTTTGGAAAGAGTGTAAATACAAATATGTATGGTACAAAAGCCTTGTATTTTGTATTTCTAAACCAGTATTTGCACTTTACATATTGGTATTTACACTCTTTCCAAATTGAATCAAGGTTCAGTTTGGAAGGAGTATGATGTAGGGTGATTTGGCCCGACTTAGTAATAGGGGGACACATGGACACGACCTGACTAGTAGGATGACAACTCATTCCAACACGCCAAGTCTGCAACAAATCGAGCTCGGATAAGCAAACCACCTTGGGACAAGTCCACCTCGGGATGAGTTCACCTTGGTGCATGGTCACATCAGGACCACCTCGGTCCCAAGGCACATCAGCGTTATACCAGGTCGGATCTAAAGGGCACTAGCTCGGGTAATACTGACCGACCACTGCATGGCAATCCCGAAGATCTCGCCACCAGATTCCGCGCCTCACGGGATCACGCCTTGTAACAGCTAACAGTACCTCCCCCGTCCGATTCGGGTAGAAGTGATGAACTTTATCAGTTGGGAGCATTAGCCCCAATTAACGCGGAAACAGACCTCATCGTGACGATGATCCCAGAACTACTCCGCGAAACTCACGAGGACTCCACTATATAAAAGCTCCATCCCCCGAGGGTGAAAGGTACGCGTAATCTCTGCTCTCTAGCTCTCTTGCATTCTACACTATTATCAGCTCGCAACCAAGTACTAACTTAAGCATCGGAGTGACCTCGCCGGGTAAGCAACCCCGGGTTCTCTGATTCACTTTTTGCAGATCAACCAAGTCCGTCGTCTACTGGTAGCCAAATCATCTCCAGCAAGGAGCATCCGGATTGCGCAATATCATTTGGCGCCGTCTGTGGCAAACGCTACTAAAAGCTTCTTTCCACCAAAAGTTTCAAGCTCAAAATCAATGGCATCCTCCAACAATGCTAGACAGAACGGTGAAATGAACGTCTCCGGGGGGCAACCTCAGGTCCCAGCCGTGTGCATCGGTCAGTTCACCATGCCTCTCTCTGCAGATGGGGTTCCAATATTGAACATACCTCGAGTTATAGCACCAGTGAGTGCCCCACTCCCTCCTACGGTGGGTGCAACCTTTACTGAGCCCTTTGTGGTTCCCCTACAGTCGGGCAGAATCAACTTGACGACCTGGTACATTGCATGCGGACTATTCAGGTCCAAATGCAACAGGTCCAACAATTCCAGCAATACTAGCAGTAGGTCCTGCACCACTTTTACCAGTAGTAGTATCAGCAGCAGTTCCCTCCACTGCCGCAGAATCAACAGCCGGTTCCACCTCAGAATCCGACTCCATAGCAAAGCAGATCTCATCATTAGAACACTCGCCCTCCTCGCCGAGGACAGACTTCCCAGGTTCCACATCCCCTTAGGAGACAAGTCTCGTCTCGCGGCAGGAGGGACAGACAGATTACTCCTCCTACTTCGGAGAACATCAACAAATTGGGAGACACTCAGCCCTTTCACCTAGGTCATCGCATCAAGAAGGTCCACTCGCGGGGAATTGGTTCGGGGTTCTGCCCGCGGACTCTAGGCGAGGCCCCTCCATCCACAGTAGCTAGCACCAGCAGTCCGAACTGCCCCGTGCCCGCACCGTAAGGCATGCCGAGCTACAGTTCCAAGCCAGCTCGCCACTCCTGGTCAGACCGAGCAACCTAAAGTTAAAGAGGAGGCGAGTTCGAAAGCCACGAAGACAGCTCCCCTCCTCTTTGTGCCATCTCCTTTGTCCTCTGACTCCTGGCCACCCCGATGCCGAAGGACTTCAAAGTACCTTCGCTGGATAAATATGACAGGTCATTTGACGCGAATGATCATGTAGACTCCTTCCAGTCCCAAATGCACCTAGCTGGGGCTGATGAATCTTGCATGTGCATTGCTTTCTCTACGACCTTCAAAGGAGTAGCTCGCACGTGGTACAGGAATGTCACGCCTGGGATGATAAAGAGTTGGGCATAGTTCGTCCAGATGTTCACCTTGCACTTCATCACCAGCAAGAAGTGCCCGAAGTCACAAGAAAGCCTCCTCAACATAGTCCAGAGGGAAGGGGAGTCAATTCGAAGCTACATCAAACACTTCAACGACACATGTCTACAAATTCCCGATCTGGATCTCGCAGTAATACTCACGACAACGAAGAAATGTATCACTCACAGGGAGTTCAAGTGGCACGTGGTAGCCAACAAGCCCAAAGATATTACCGAGTTTCTCAAGCTCGCCGATCAGTTCATCAGGACAGAAAAGGAGATGAACCAGAAAAGTGAGAATCCAGTGGAGAAGAGGAAAGGAGAAGGTGACACCTTGAATAACGAGGACAACAAGCGAAGAAAGAGCAAGTCGCCAACCAGGGGAGGGAACAAGTCAGATCAACGTTCCCGAACTCCTCTGGTCGAAAGGACGAGCTATACGCCCCTCAATGCAAAGCAAGGAGAGATTCTCATGAAGATCAATGACTCCTCTTATGTGAAGTGGCCACCTCGGTTGAGGGGAGATCCCACCACTAAGAACAAAAATGCATACTGTCATTTCCATAGAGATCACAGTCACAGTACCGAAAATTGTAGAAATCTCCATGACGAGATAGAAGAACTCATCCGTCGCAGATACTTGAAAAATTTTGTACAAAAAGATAATAAAAACCAGACAGATCTGCAGGCCTAGCAAAGGAGAGATGCTCCTGAGTCCAGCCGCAGAGATAGCTGCCCGAAGAGAGACCGATCCGCGGAGTAATCAATATGATTACTGGCGGGTCTATTGTCGCGGGCTGCACCTCGGCAGTGGGGAAGACCTCGGTTCGCGAACTGGAATGAAAAGAGCAAAATCCTCCTAAGCAACCAAGGCTCGAAGATTCCATTTTCTTTACAGAGGATGATGCACGCGGGGTTCAGTATCCCCATGATGATGCCTTAGTTATAAAAATGAGGATCAACGACTTTGAAGTGAAGCATGTCCTGGTCGATTCAGGTAGTTTAGCGGACATCCTATTCAATGACGCATTCATCAAGCTCCAGCTCCAAGAAGGTGATCTCAAGCCAGCAGATACTCCCCTGGTGGGCTTCAGCGGAGAAGAGGTTAGACCACTAGGTCAAGTCTCAGTACTCGTAGAGGTCGGCACATAGCCTAGCATCACGAGGTTCGAGCATACATTCTTGGTCGCGACTCCCTCCTCATACAACGCTATAGTAGGTCGGCCTATTACCCATGCACTCCGCGCAGTGGTTTCCACCTACTATTTGTCTATGAAATTCCCAACGGACTTCGGAGTAGGGGTAGCGCGAGGCGACCAGCTCGAGTCTCGCAAATGCTATGTCGCCGCCCTTAAGGGGAAAGCCAAGTTAGCGGACACCGTCGAGCTAGAGCGACCTACAGAGTACACCGAGGAGCGAGCTACACTGACATAGGAGACAAACTATGTCCCTGTTTCAACAAAAGATCTAGTTAGAACTCTCTAGATCGGTGCATCGATCAAAGAACCTCTCCGTTCTCAGCTGGTAAGTTTTTTATTTAAAAATTTAGATATATTTGCATGGTCTGCGGCAAAAATGCCTAGTATAGATGCAAAGATAATAATTCATAAGTTAAATACTGATCTTGTAGTCATGCCCATTAGATAGAAGAAACGCAACATCGCCCCGGAGCGCTGGAGGATAGTTGACGAGGAGGTCGGGAAGCTCCTCGTAGCTGATTTCATAAGGGAGGTCCATTACCCGAGCTGGGTAGCTAACCCCGTTCTGGTAAAAAAGGCCAACAGTAAATGGCGCATATGTGCGTTGATTATACCGACCTGAATCGAGCTTGCCCGAAGGATTGTTTCCCACTCCCTAAGATCGACCGTCTAGTGGATGCGACCTCAGGGCACGAGTTGCTGAGTTTCCTGCACACGTACTCAGGATATAATCAGATCAAGATGGACCCTGCCGATGAGGAAAAAACGACATTCATAACCGAACTAGGATTGTACTGTTACAAGGTCATGCCCTTTGGGCTAAAAAATGCCGGGGCGACCTTACAAAGACTTGTAAACAGAATCTTTGAGCCGTTGATCGGAAACAATGTTGAGTGCTATGTAGACGACTTGGTCGTCAAAACCCATTTTTCAAATTGTTTAATAAATGATTTACATTGTGTCTTTGAAATTTTGCGCAAGTATAATATGAAGTTAAACCCTAACAAGTGTGTCTTCGGTGTCACATCGGGTAAATTCCGGGGTTACATAGTTAACCGACGTGGCATTGAAGCCAACCTTGAAAAAATAAAGGCCATCCTAGATATGAGGCCACCTTGTGAATTGAAGGAGGTTCAGAGGCTGAACAGTCGTATAGCCGCTCTGAGCCTATTCATGTCCAAGTCAGCAGATCGCTGCTTGCTTTTTTTTCAAGGCAATTAAGAAAAGTAAAGATTTTGAATGGACCGAAGAATGCCAGCTCGCCTTCGACGAGCTGAAAAAATACTTAGCTAGCATCCAGTTCTGACCCGACCTGAGGAGGGAGATGTTTTGAAGTTGTACCTCTCAGCGAGTGATGAGGTAGTCAGTTCGGTACTGATAATTGAAGTAGATCGGGTCCAATGACCTATCTACTACGTCATCAAAGTTTTATTGGACGCCGAAACTAGATACCCACAGATCGAGAAACTGGCATATGCGCTGGTCATTGCAGCTCGGAAGCTTCATCCGTACTTCAAAGCCCACACCGTTGTCATCCTCACCAACAAACCTCTGAGGCAAATCTTACTCAAGCCCGAGGTATCTGGAAGACTGACGAAGTGGGCCGTCGAACTCAGCGAGTACGACATCCGGTCTGAGCCTCGGACGGCGATTAAGGCCCAAGCCTTGGCAGACTTCGTTGCAGAATGCACCTTCAGCACCGTAGTCCTTGAGTTGATTGAGCTCGAGCACAGAGAGGAAGCTTCAACCAGTGCGGCACCAGTCCCAATTAGAGCAAGGCCAACTTGGGACGAGGAGCCCTAGATCCTCCATGTAGACAGTTCATCTAATCAACAAGGAAGTGGAGCCGGCGTTATTCTGTACGGGCCAAGCGGGGTGAAACTAAAGTATGCACTTCGGTTCGAGTTCATAGCATCTAATAACAAAGTGGAGTACAAAGCACTGATAGCCGGGCTCACTCTAGCGAATGAAGTACAAGAGAAACATGTTGTCATCTACAGCGACTCCCAGCTCGTGGTCAACCAGGTCACCGGCGATTACGAAGCTCGTGACCCCACCATGGCTTCCTATCTAGCCAAGGTAAGGGAAGTTTTGCACAACTTCCAATCATACTTCATCAAGCAGATCTGAAAACAGAAGCAGGAGAGGGATATTCCTGATACGGAGAAACAATATCTCCCAAAGGAGGTGTTCACGCCCAAGGTAGGAACCAAAGACTGTTCCCACTGAAGATGGCGTAGTGTAGGATGGAGCAAAATCAGCAGTGTTCTTCCAAAGAACTAGATCCTTCACAAGAATCAGCTGGACGGCACGTGAGTATGACTTCCAATAAGCCCTTTCACAAAGGACTGATATCAAGATCCAATCTTGATCACTCCTACTGTCGTGGAGATGCACTGGCAATGGCGGCGGTGGCAGGAAGAAGGCGGAAGGGAGAAATCAGCTCAGTCTTACTGAAAGTTGTTTTCTCTCTTTTGTAATCTCTTCTCTGTAGGTGAGAATGTGATCTTCTAATAGCTGCCGCCCCTTTCTTCTTTTATAACCTTAAAGGGATCAGCTCCTAATCCCATTAGGAGTTGTTGATCCAAATCATATTTGGATCTGAATTCCCCTTAAGTGATAAAGATAGGCCCTTATCTTATCTGCAGATTAGATCAACCCTCTACTAATCTTATTAGGAGGTTTCCAGATCTGAATCTGTATTCAGATTTGGACTCTCTGAGTGGATAGGGTAAGACCCTATCCTATCTGCTAATCTAATCTCAGATTAATTTGACTAATCAAATCAGCCCAGTTTGAAATGGGCTTTAGGCCTAATAAGTATATATGCTCACTTAGCCTTCCAACCTGTTGTCCAGTTGGGCTTCCTTGTATGGTGTGGGACCCAAGCATTGATCTACACATCATCCACAAGGGTTCAGCCCAGCCTTTGTTACAAGGCCTAGCCGAATTCACTAGAAAGTCCAGTGAACCCCCTGAGCCCATCACATGGACTCTATGGGCCCGACACTTACACTAAGTGGTCCCTTGGCCAAGCCACCTTGTAACACCCAGGGACTGTGGGCAGATGCAAGATTAGCCCATTAGGTATTACCCTCAATGGTCTTACATTTGACCTCTCAGCCCATAATGATCAACACTGCCCGACAAGAGAGGACCTCTTCCTCAGCTACAAGGAACAGTGTTGCACTCTCTACTCACATGGATCCCGGGAATTAAAACCTTTTTGCAAACAATTTGAAACCATAACATATATATTTATATCCGTATATAAAATATATTTTGCAAAAAAAATCTCAACGATTGAAATCTACTGTCGGCAGTCTTGGTTTCCATCAGAGAGAGTGCATCCCCGATCATTACCTTTGTCCGACAAAGGGGTTGATCCTGTCACTATGATCACCCACTCAGATGAATTCTCAGATTGTCCCAAATACCCAGGTTTTGACCCCCTCTAAGGATCTCACTAATTGGCATATCAAAAAGAGCCCAATCCGACACATAGTGTAGTATCATAATCGAGTCTAGGGGTTAGGTGTACTTTTCTAGTTTTGCCCACTAATCACCAAGGTCCAGGGAAATTCTGGAAATCTGGTCTGGTTCAGGGTTTCAAGTAAACCTACACTGCATGTACCTCGGCTCTCACCCTGGCAGTTGAGACAGGCCACCCCAATAGTTGACGACACATCAGTGTCAGCCTTAGCAGGATAAATCTCCCCAGACTTATCCAACGGTTGTGAACGTTCTAAACTAACACGAGTCTCATTAAGTGTCCAGTTTAAGGGTATTACACAGAAACACACCACTATAACACAAATCAAATATGTACTTTATTCATTTATAATAAATGTCATAATGTACATTAATCTGATTAGAGCTAAGGGCATACACTATCTAACAGTAAGTACATTTAAAAAATTGATAAGGAAATAAAATGTAAAGTAAGACACTTACCACCATGCAATAATTGGCAGCTTGGCCTCCGAGCCGGGCTGTAAACATGTCAGCCCACTTTGTGACCTCGTTACGAAAGACGGCATCCCTGCTCTTGCGCATCCTGAGCCAAAGTCATTATGCTTTCTTTGGAGGATTTGGGCCCCGGTGTAGAAGTGGTCTCTAGCTCGTGAGGCTGGACGCCTTCCTGCTCGGGTATAGAAGTGCTCCCTGGTTCATGAGCCTGAGCACCTTTCTCCTGGTCGTCATCCAGGTCCACTACAGGGGGTTGAGGACAGAGCTCCTCCTCTGGGAGCTCGGCAAAGATCGACTCCATGACAAGGACTTCAGATGGGGTGGGGGTGGAAGGACCGGCCTCCTAGCGAGGCTTCTTCGAAGCCTTCCTCTTTTTTCCTCTCTGAAAGCTTTTGAGAAGGTTCCTGGCATCAACCTCCGGCATGGTAACTGCAAGGGTAAAAGGTTAGCTGCGAACTAAACATAACCTTAAAGTAAAAAACCAAGGTGGAAACCTACTAGGAGGGCTCAGACCAGCTCGCACAAGCTTCTCCTCGGCCAAGAAATCTTTCATCTCGAGGTCGAGGTCCCTCAACGAGTTGATAACTGCCCTAGTTTCCACATCTAAGCTCACCCCGGGATCCTTGATAGCCACCCTCCAGTGAGTTGGAAAAGACCATCCTTCAGGATTTCGAACAATGAAATACTTCCTCTTCCAGGCCGGAACCTTGTTCAGACTGCCGAATAAGATTTTGAACCCAGGCCGAGGAGAGATGTAATAGCTTTGTCTGACGTTCCCACACAGACAAGCGAAGTTCTTCTTGATCGAATAGATCGAGCTGAAGATATCTAGGGACAGAGGTCGGTTATACGTGCAGAATAAGGAGATGGTGCCAACTATGTTTCGAATAGAGTTCGGGTGTTGTTGGTCGATGGTGATGTTAAAAAAATTGACTACCTTTATGATGAAGGGGTGAATCGGGAAGTGCAGCCTAACAGCAAGCTGCTCCTCAAAGACTGCGAGCTCATGGTGATCGTGAGCCCAAGGATATTGACCGAGAGGAAGACTAAAAACTAAGCTATTAGGAAGACGATAGCGAGCTACTAAGTACATTAGCCTATCTGAGGTCAAAGTAGAAGGACCGAAGTCATCTGGATCCCAACCCCGGGAAGAAGACCGGGCCTCCGTTCTAGAGGATGGTCCCTCTTTCTGAACCTCGGTCTCCCCAAGCCGAGATGGCTCAACTTCGGGCACCGAAGTTCCCTCCAAAGACCGAAGAGGGGAGTCGCCCAACAATGAGTTGACCTCCCCCGCAGGGGCCGCGGATTGCACCTCGGCACCCTCGACCTCACTAGAATCACCTAAAAGCCTATCTATGCTAGAGCTAGACATGATTAAAAACAAAGGAAGAACAAACTTGGGAAAACAGGAACTCACCGAAAGAAGAGTGACCTCGGGACAAGTCCACCTCGGAATGGGTTCACCTCGGTGCAAGGTCACATCAGGACCACCTCGGTCCCAAGGCACTTCGATGTTCATACCAGGTTGGATCTAAAGGGTACTAGCTCGGGTAATACTGACCGACCACTACATGGCAACCCCGAAGATCTCGCCACTAGATTCCACGCCTCACGGGTTCACGCCTCGTAACAGCTAACATTACCTCCCCTGTCTAATTCGGGTGAAAGTGATGAACGTTATCAGTTGGGAGCATTATCCCCAATTAATGCGGAAATGGACCTCATCGTGACGATGATCTCGAAACTATTCCGTGAAACTCACGAGGACTCCACTATACAAAGGCTCCACCCCCCGAGGGTGAAAAGTATGCGTAATCTTTGCTCTCTAGCTCTCTTGCATTCTACACTATTATCAGCTCGCAACCAAGTACTAACTTAAGCATCAGAGTGACCTCGCCGGTAAGCAACCCTGGGTTCTCTGATTCGCTTTTTGCAGATCAACCATGTCCGTCGTCTACTGGAAACCAAATCATCTCCAATAGGGAGCAACCGGATTGCACAATATCATAGTACAAATACAAATTTATTTAATACAAATATATAGGCTCAAATGCTCAATTTGGAAAGAATACAAATACAAATATAAAGACATAGAGTGCAAAACCTTATATTTTATATTATTTTGTATCTATTATAAATACATATATTTACAGTGCAATACCTAAGATTTAAATGACTCTTCTCGTTTCTATACAATAGGTTGGTTCTCTTTACACTACCCTAGTATATATGGAGCAAATCAGGACCTTCAACTAATACAGCTTCCAACATGATTTATAGCCATACATCTCAAACATGATTGCTATCTCAAAATTATGATCCCGTCAATGACAAATTTAGATCCGATCCCAACATCCATTGCAATGATACATCAAGAACATTTCACCAAAGACAAGGGAGATATTCCCTTACACTGCAATGGCTGTACATGTTTGAGATGTGCTGATATATTTTATTTTGCAAATTTTGTTGGTAGCATAGTTGAAACCTTTGATGTGACAAATAACACTTATTAAAGTACCCCTTTAATTTGGAACCTATTCAAATCCAAATGTGCCCTTGATTATAGTTCCGTGTTAAGCACGAAACCTTCATGTTATGAGCATGTTATCATGTACTATTCGTTTTGATTGATTTAATTTTGGGTTACCAGCTTAACAAGTTGTCTTTTTAGGAATTAATTAAGTTTTCAAAAACTACTGTCCCTTAATTAATTATAATTATAAAATAAGGCATAACTTCGAACCTGAACATGATTATCATCTGAATCTTGTAGATCTAGGAAAGGAATCCTGCCTTGTAATAAAGCTCTAATTTTAAAGACATCACTTATGATTGTTAAATATTAAAGGACACATGAATTTAATGAGGTTGCATAATTAATTAAAAAGTTGGCATTACTCACTTTAGACGTGTTAATTAGTTATAAGCCGGATCCATTACTAGATCTCCGATGGGAAGACACCTTCAAGCATGCAAGTACAGACTGTCGCATAAATACACGTGGTGATGCATCCCGCTAATACTGCTGATATACAACTTAAGTATGCTTTGTTTATGGTCAAAATCAAAGAGAAAAGTGGTTTTTAATCTTTTTCAAGTTAGATTGAAGGTGTTTCAAGCCTTTAAGGGATAGGTGTCAAAAAGTTTTTTAAGTGTTCAATGAACCTGCTAACAACGTTGTGCTTACCTGACAGAGTGATGGTTTATAATTTTTCTCTTCTTTTTCTAAGATATCAGGAATGCAATTCATTTTTTCAAGAGAAAATCTATAATATATTCTAAAATGCAGTTGTCTACATCAGAATCTTTGTATTGCTTCCCAACTCCTTCAGAATTTTGTGAATTTTATGAATTTGTAGAATTAAAAGAAATTAAATATGAGATTAATTAAGTTCACCCACCACCAATTCAATTAAGAAACTGAATGTCACATGGCTGTCCTTTTAACGGTACTTTGTAAATATTCTAACAACTATTAAAAGTTGTCTTTAATATTTTTTAAGGATAGATTGGGGGTATTTCATGGGATAGGTGTTAAAAAATTTTGAAAATATTCATTTAATGTGCTTACAATGACATGCCTACCTGATCCAAACTCCCTTTTAACACCTGTCTACCGTGTATAACGCATTGATATCTTCCAGTAATAGCTAATAAGGGGTAAGAATAAATCCTATACATCTCAAAACTAGCTTAAAAGTGTAAAACAGTGAACACATCAAACATAAGAATATGTTCTTCCCGTTCATCCATAAAATCCATGCAAACCCTAAATAAAATTTTATGGAACAACACGTAGTAGATGTACAACTTTCCATTTCATGCTCATGTAGTTGGACTGTAGAGGCATCGAAGAAGAACATGCCTCTCCTCAGCCTCCTCCCAAACAAAATAAAGCCAAATCTCCTTTCTTTGGGTGGGGGAATGGGAGCCATGATAAAGCTAAATTTTTTCTCATATTATATGACTTACTATTGAAATCAAGACTGCAAAAGAATCAATTTTCAAAAGCTGGTGACTCAGTGAAGGGACATTTCTATGGTTGGGATTTTAAATTAATGTAAATCTTTTATGGGCTTCACTTTTCTTCTCGATCTATGCACTAACATGATTTGGCGATGATTGACACTTGGCCAGGTGCTTAGTTGGGGGCATAAAAGCCCACTTATTATTTTAATCCTGGGCCTTGATTTGGGGGTTCTCCATAATCCTAGGGGCCTATTTTTTTTTGTTGATGTTGAGGTAAAGTGGAATCTCATTGGTCGACCGAATCCGTTCACGTGGGCTGGGCCAATTGAAGGGCAGGCTCACATGCAATCACCAAACCCAAGTTAGACCAATTTCCAAGCAATACCTTAATCTAGTTGAGATGCTTAATAAAATAATCGGGTTAGTGGGTCTCGAACTCTCAATAAGTGATAACGAGACCTACATGTTTACATATAAAAATGAGTCGTCTTTCAGGTGGCTTACTCGTTTTGGCCATCGCCAGATTGAGAGAGGGTCTGTGGAGTTGTGTTTGGTATTGGGCAAAGGTCGACAGAAGTGTGCCCAACACTGCCCTCGATCGGTGGATGCTATTGGTCTCTTCACGTGAGTGTCGGGCAACCGGGTATGGACACGTGGATCTGCATTCCCATGCGAAGTTTCATTGGAACTTTAATCCGATTCCCATGTTTCCACTTCTATACATAGGTCAAAGACAGAGAAGACATAATAGTCTATTAGTCTCCCCATTAGACATATAGCTTATTGCTTTATAGTATATATAGTACTCTTTGGAATTGGATGCCTGTGTGTGAATTGGGTCAGTCGCTTTTCATGGTTTCCCATGTAAATGCCTGAAGATGACCCACTGAAGGACACTAGGACAGGTTGAGTTGAACTCATCAAACAACACAGCTATCTAGGGTTTGTCTTTTCATCTCTTGTTTAGGTTTACTTAAAATGGAAGGGTAGCCCCTCTACCTAACAAACATCTGGCGTTGTCCCCCTTTCAATTCTAATTGTTTGACCTAGTGCCCTCCCATAATTCCTTGACCAAAGTTAATTCAAAAAACGAGTGATTTGGGAAATTAATTAAAGCACTAGTTGCTTTCAAGCACTAGAGTAATGACAGCATTACTGGGTAATTGTCTACCTCTTTTTTTTTTTTTTTTTTAATTTTTGTTTTTGTCCCTTAGTCAATGGTTGGTTATTGAGCCATATATATAATTAATATTGAATTCCGGTTGTGGATAGAATAGAACAATATAATATGTTGAACAACCTAAATCTCATACTCTCATTAAGGTTAATATTGATAATAAGTTCGTAAAATAGCTTTATTAAGATGGTATACTTTGTTTAGTTATTCTAGGTCCTAGGTTTGAAATGCATATCAAAATTCTATCTAAGGTATAGAAAGACCAAATTTCCACAGCTTCTCACATTTGCATCCAATAGACTAAAAAATAAATAAATAAATAGTGTTTAACAGGTGTATCTACCTATATATATATATATATATCCGAAATGTATGGCCCATGAACTATTGGTACCTTAATGTCAATGATAATTTAATTTTGTCCAATGTTTTGTGGTTTGACATTTTGAAGACCATTTGTTAGTATTATTTCGTTTTGTCTGATTCTCTTTTAGACTTTAGGTTGCTTCTGTCGAATCGGTAGGGGTTTGGTTACTGGGTCAAACAGTCGGTTCGTTCTGACAAAAAATAAAAAAATGGTCAAAATCGTTCGAACAGTTAACCACCTGGATCAGCAGTTTGTTGATCAAAATCAATGGTTTTTTGAGGAATCCTAATTTTTTCAGTCCGACCGTCCGGTCCAATCCAGTTTTAAAAACCATCATCTGTATTTACATAGAAACCAATCAAGTCCTTTCAGATTTCAAGTATAACCAAAACAGAAATTTCATACTCTATCATTAAAATGGATCAACTTATCTTTATTTTTGATCTATTGACAATGTTGAATATTACAAAGATCAATATAACAGTGGTATAACAGTTGTAATAACAGCATTGATAGCAGTTTCCATAATGGCAATTGGCATTATAGTGGACATAAAATCAAATTTAATACAAAAGTGACATTTTACTATGATGGGGTAATGTTTCTCACTTTTTTACTTGAATTCATTTCGTAGGTGTTCTACAACATCAGTGTTTTTTGTTTTCATTTGTTTTTGCAGTGTAGAAATTATATGATTTATGGAAAATAAATGTTATTAAACAACCAGGTGAAAACATGTTTTTGAAATCAGAAATTCAAAAACATGTTTTTTGTTTCAATTTTAATAATAGAAATACATACACAACCAAGAGCATTTTTTTTTTTGTTTTTAGAAAACAATTTGTTTTCAAAACAGATGGTTTTGATTTGTTTTTGAAACCAGCAACAAAAAAAAAATCATGTTGTAAAAGTTCCCTTAATTTGTTCATGTTTTATGAATTTTTGTTTCAAATTGTATAACATTTTAGGGGTTCTTTCTAACATATGGCATGATGTTGTTTTCAATTAGACAAAACATTGCCACGAAGAAGAAAAACAATTATATTGTATTATTGTTTCTTCTGACATGCCAAATTGCCAATTGCCTAATTTCAAAAAACAAAACCATACATATTGCAAACAGTTCCTTAATCATTTTTAAGCATAAACCACACAAATTGATCAAAAACAAAGTTGGAAAAGTATGTTGTTCTAATTACTGTTTAAAGTTTGAACTGTCAATAGTGAGAGGGGGTCATAGGTTATTGGCTAGCTGCTTGACTCTTATTTCTAGAGCCAAGTCTCTTGTTATGGTCTATATATGTGCTCACATGATACGATAAAAGATGATCTAGATCAATATATATAATAATGTATTTGAGTTCCAAAGTATAATGAACCACTTTCCACGGCATTAGTTAATGGTTAGTAGGTGACTGGAATGTGGTGAGCTCTGAGCTCTGCTTTGTCTGACCAATTCTAAAAAAAGAATGTAGAGAGGCTACTATTGACATGTGTCCTTTATGCAGTTGTATATATCAATATAGGTTAAAATAAGCTAATAATAGACATCAATTTACCATATCAAGTATGTATAGGAGAGATCGAATCAGTCCCCCACAACGTTCCATAGCACATTCCCGCCGTGTATTGAGAACATCTTCTGATGATGATATTATTATTCGTGATATTATTATTGGGAGATATTCACAATATACGACGAGAATGTATTGTGGAAAGTTGTGGGGGGCTGATTTGAACTCTGTATAGAAAGATTAATTAATTTTGGTTTCCTCTTTGATTCTTGTGCTTGACTTCATCTCCTTTGATATTTAAGACAATATTCCAAAAAGTTTTATGGCAAAAATTAGGGTTTAATTTGTTTGGTTTCATAAAAAGTAAGAGAGAAATAAAAATTTGAGGGATAGTTGTTAAAGGAATTTAATAAAATTTGTTAAGAACTTTCCACAACTTTTTATTTCTCTTCTCTTTTATATCAAACCAAATGCAGCCTGACAAGGTTTAATGCATCGATATACCCGATATACTACAAGGATTGATAATTTGAATCATGCACCCACCTTTTATTTTAGTTTTTTTTTTTTTTAATTTTTCAAAGATAGGTCAGGGGGTATGTTTCAGGCCTGTCTACGCCTGAAATACGTCAAAAACCCGAAACACCTATATTTTGTATATTGGTGACCCATTGATACAATACATATTTTTTATAAAAAACCTGCAGGCTAATTCATTGATTCAATCTCTGATATGATACATATTTACCAATACGAACTAATACATGACGGCGTTGATGCCAAAAATAAATCCCAAGTTTAAATTTGTCATTCGAATAGATTTACCAAATCTTAGATTGGTACATGCAGAATCCCATTTAAAAAGGAACTCACACAAGTGGATCCTTGATGGATCAGCCAAATTTGGAAGTCAAATTTAGCCAAATAAATCAAGAATTGCATGGATCCAACTCCTCTTTGCCAAGTGGCATTTGTCTTTAAATAGAAAAAGGGACAAATCCAACCCATTTCCCAATTAACTTCTAAATATGATCATAAATTGATCACAAGAGGATTGATTAATCAGCCAAGTTTGGAAGTCAAGTATAGTCAAATAAATTATTAGTTGCATGGGCCCAACCCCTTTTTGCCAAGTGGCATATGTCTTTAAATGGGAGGGGGCAAATCCAATTCCTTTCTTAATAAGCCTTTAAATCAGATCACAAATTAAAATCTTGTAGGTCATCCAAATTAAATGCTTGATCCCCAATCGGATCCGAATTGGGCAAACTCTTTGGCTATAAAAGGGGATGGGAGGTCTTCTTGTTCGGATGGTCTTTCTCCTATTCGGCTCTCCCCTTTCAACCACTACTTCCGTTCATTTCCGACTGCTTCCATTGCTTTTGAAAAAGGAAAGGAAATAAGTTGTACTAGGATCAAGAAAAAAGATTCTAACTCTTCAACTGCCGATGCACTGAAGTTGCTACAACTTCGTACCACATCAATAGGGGAAATTTCAATCTTCAAATTCCCATGATCCAAAAGGTTCCTGTCAATTATACAAGCGAGAATATTGCTTTCAGCCATTCACATCCTAATCATTGATTGAGTGTGAATAAATTTTCGTTCACACAAGATTGGGAGTTACTTGCTTCTCATAATTCCAAGTTTCAGTCGCGATTTCGGATTTTGTTCAAGACAAGAGAATTGAAGGGTTTTCTTTGCCAAAAAAAGAGTTTGTATCCCACTTAAATTTAAAAAAAAAAAGAATAAATTCCTTTGAATTTATCTGCATTAATTTCTGTGCTTCAAATTTAACACAAAATTTGTGTAAACAGAATTTTGAACCTTGATATAACCTTATTAAAGTCTTTTCATGATTAGAGACTAACCTCAGTTTTCAATTTGTTGGGGGTTTCATATAGGAGTTTATCTTTGCTCATTTCAGGAAAGCCACTTGTGATTTGTGAACACCTAACATCAGCCTTGAAAAGAACAAGAAAAACAATGCTGGGTATGTGTATCCATCATTAGAATGCTCGCCTTGAAAGAGAAATTTATTTTCCTCTTCAGATAGGGACTGCCATCCATCAGCAGGGCTGATTTGCACGAATCAGATAATCTATTTTTCCGGTTCCTTGTTGTGTCGATTCAACTCAATAATCCATCCAATATTGAACTTGATTTAACACAATGCGCTAAGGTTGTAAGGATTTATTCAAATTTAAAAAGAATAAAATACTGGAAACAAGTATATGGATCAAAAATACTTGGGGGGTGTTCTTTTTTTGGAATTTGAGAGTGGGGAAAGTTGGTCAATGGGATTTTGGTTCCCATTGACCAAGAATTTCTTGTTATTTTTTCAGATTTATGTAGGGACCAGGGAAAGTTTATTTTCCTGAGTACCACTTACCCGGGTAAGTGATACTCATCTCCTAGGTGAATAAATAACTTTTTCACTTAGGGGGAAATTTGAATACTTGAATGGGACAAAAATACCCCTTTTAATAATGGATTTTTATGACTAAAATGGTCATTGTCTTATTTATATGAGAAATAAAAGAACATGGGTAAATGCAGTTACCTGGGTAAGGAAATACTTACCCAGGTAACTGTATTTACCCGGATAAGTAACTTACAGAAAAGCGAATAAGGCCTTAAGTTTAGTTTGGAAAGAGTATAAATATAAATATGTATAATATAAAACCCTGTATTTTATATTATTTTGTATGTATTTGCATGATACATATTTACACTAGTTTTTTATATGAATTCATTTTTGTTATAACATACATTTGCACCCCACTCAGCATGCCCTATAAAAATCTCAAGTGCACATCTTAACATGCATTGGGAACATTTCTCTATTTACCATAGGAAAATGCTTCCAATACACGATTGAGATATGCTGTGGGGCACACTGTGTGGGGTGCCAATAATATCTCCTTTTAATATAGGGTGTTAAGTATGATATTTGATGTATTACTGTGGCTCCACCACAATTTAATTAAGATTGAGATACAGAAATGCATGGAAGGATTTGATTTCTGGTGAATTTTAACATTTAACATTGTTCTAAGTGATGACACCATATATGAACCATATATATCAAATAATGATGAGGATACAGAAAGAGCAAGAAATAGCTTAAAGAATGAAAGCTTGGAAAAATAAACAATTCCCACTTGCATATATATCTTATAGCCCATGATTTGCTGTCTCCGTCATGCTGAAAACAGTGCTTTTCATTGCCTCCTCCAAGAAGAGTGGATGATATTTAAATAGAAAGAGTTATGATGGGATACGAGTCTCATCTATGAATTGGACCTTGAAACGGGAAGGGGGAGTCCGGATTGAAAGCAGTTGATGGCTGGGCTCTTTAACCAATAAAAAAGCTCCACGTCAATCACATACAAAGTGAGGAATTGGAGTGACTGTAGAGAATATATATTTTATGGCTGACGTGGAGCGTTGTTATTGGTTAAAGAGTGTCTGACACAACCATCCATTGCCGCTAATACAGACTCGCGTCAATTCCGGGTTCGCTTTGGTAGTGGCGAGTTTTACACATTTTGATTTGTATGCGCGAATCGCGATCTACTCTTGCCTGCGAAACAATCGATCAATTGTTTTCACATGCCACGTGGCAGACCCACATTCCTGATGCATACATGATCCCCCACGAGCAGAAACTCGTATTTCTGACCTGGGAAAATCCGAAAGGCCACTCAGAGTCTGGCTTCCGTCAGGGTAAAGCCCCCCTGTTCCAACAACCTGCCTTACGTTGGGAATATCTCCGTATTTATGTAATTCATATGATGGAGATATATGCAAGGTTATAAGAAGCTACTCGAACGTTGCCCTGACAGAATACCCAGTCGCCTTCACACGCAATTCCCATCACAACCTCTTTCTTTCCCCTAAATGACTACTATCCCAGCTTGATGTGATTTTATGTGAAGCATTGAGAATCGATGTGGTAACCCTAGGTGGGTTAGGCCATCTTGACTCTTCACAGAAAAGGGAAAAAAAAGAAAAGTAATAATAAAAGGCTCTCACCTCTATGTATACGGTAGAATATTTGGCACGTATAATCCGTTATTTCACATGGATATTCTTGGGAGTGTATGATGAACTGTGTAGGCATCCTTTGGAAGAATATGCTCTTTAGGTTTTCATCTTTGGATGGTTCTTGATATCTAAGGTAGTGTTTGGTTTTATTGTTTTTTAAAAAGCGTTTTATATGGAAATTTTCCTGAAAAGTGGGTAAATGGGTGTATCCTACGCATAACCCAGTGCGCATGACAGTTAGGAGCCACTTAAGGTGATGTTTGGCATCGATGCTGATTCTTTTTATCTATATTTTCAAAAGTTGATTTTTGATAAAATTAATATCTTTTTTTTTAAATCGATAAAAAATTTGTTATTTGGTATTATTTCTGCCATGTAAGCTGATTTTTGAGAAATCAGCTTTGAATTTGTTTGGTGCTGATTCTCATGGGGTGATTCTTTTCTTTCTTTTTTTTTTGTATTAGAGTTATTATTCAGTGCCATGTTGGATCATATCATCCTCAAAAAATTAGAATCAGCTACAAGCCTACAAATCAGGAACTCACCTTAAGAGGTGATCCTTGAAAATGATTAATTTCAAGAATCGATTTTTGGTGATTTTTTTTGGCCGATTTCTTAAAAATCACCAAAATCGGCCAACCAAATAAAAATTTCAACACTGGATCCTCAAACGCTGACATGTCTTTGATATGGTAGTGATTTTCAAACAATCATCATGATGCCAAATATCACCTAAGTCAACAAGGAAAAAACGTTTTGTCATTTTAAGAAATATCATTTTGATGTTTTCTCTATAAAAGGATTTACGTAGGTCTTTGATTACATTGTTGTTTTCTCAAAACATAGCACTATATCGGAACCACATCAAAGATTCTCAAAAATGGCAAAAAATGCATCACAATCTGCTGTTTGGTTAGTCATTTTTCAAAAATCAATAAAAAGTGTCGATTCTCAAAAATTGGCTACACTTTTGGAAATGTCATTTTGACGTTATTTTTTGCTTTTTCCAAACATGGTAAGGGGTGGTCATTATTTTCATTGTTTCGAACATTGTTGTTTAGGCTCCATTTGGAAGGAGTACAAATATAAATATGTAAAGTGCAAAACATTGTATTTTGTATATATTTACACTGTACATATTTATATTTATACTCCTTCCAAACGAAGCCTTACCTGAAAAAACAATAAACCTTTGCATTATTATTTTTGGCAGTGGAACCAACACCACCCTAACCGAAGACAAATGTTTTGCTGATAAACAACTCAACCAAAAAAAAAGTAATGGAAGAAATAACTACATAATACTGGAGTGATTAAGAATAGTTTTTTGATAAATAATAATGGTACCAAACACGGCCTCTGTTATTGTCAAACGCCGAGTAGATGGATAGATTTATTATTTATTTATTTTGAAAGATAGATTTGTTATTTGTTTAATGCCAAATTCTCGTCTGGCCAAAAACTAAATAAAAATAATGCCCACTTGCAATTGGCCAATTCTCGTACCGTCCTAAACTGGAAAAAAGAAAGAAAACAATAATGTCATAGCGGCTAACTGCCGATGCCTGTTAGGGACAAGTTCGCCATTTCAAAAAAGGAGTAACTTTGTTGGGAAACAGGAGGTACGGAAAACCTGCTATTCCACACGTGTCAGTGTTCTATAAGGCAGACGGCGCGAATAGAAAAACTACGGAAATAAAAAAACTCCTGCAGCCCCTGATTCTGCCTCGGACCAACTTCGCTTTTGTTTCCTTCCCATTTTGAGACTTGAACAGGAAAACCACTAGCAGTTTAAGGAACCGAACTGGTCTTGTTTCACAAAATAAGTGGTTTCGAGCTCCTAAAACCGCTTTTGTAGCGTTCTTTGTAAAGCTGTTGATGCGAATAAAAGGACATTTAAGACATCTCAGGCCTACGACCTCCTCTATCTCTCTCTCTATCTCTGGTTTCCGCCATTAAACGTCGACGAGCTAAAGGTTTTCTTCGAATCTCTTCTCTTTCTGTTCTCCGATCTCTCACTTGATCTTCGTGGTTTCAAGTATTCTTCGTATGTTTGCTGATTATCGTTCGGCTTTCTTAGTTTTCTACCTTCTTAAGATTTTCTAGATCTTAAAACTTTGAGCTCAAGTTCACTAATTCACTCTCTTTCTGTCTCCGCAAGTTTAGGATAGAAGCCGGAGAAGAAACCCTAACACCCGAAGTAGTAAGGATGGGTAGAGGGAAGATCGTGATCCGAAGGATCGACAATTCGACCAGCAGGCAAGTCACTTTCTCGAAGCGGAGGAACGGGTTGCTGAAGAAGGCCAGGGAGCTCGCGATCCTGTGCGACGCGGAAGTAGGTTTGATGATCTTCTCCAGCACCGGAAAGCTCTATGATTTCGCAAGTACCAGGTCGGATCAAATATCTTCTTACATCTCTCTCTCTCTCTCTCTCTCTCCCTCTCCCTCTCTCTCTCTCTCTCTCTCGGTTATCTATTACCTGAAAATCTGAGTAGCTAGAGTCTATATTCTCAATAGTAATGGCGCTGCATCTGTAGGTTGGAATCTCTATATCGAATTATCATGTCTCATATAGTTCTATTGTTCTCCACTTTGTTTTTTCCTGAAATACGAGACTGATGTTGTTCAAGGAATACGATGAGTGAGTGACTGACGATTGACTAGTGTATGACTGTGCTAATTATTGGTATGCAAGATGTTTACAGTGAGATTGATACATAAGGTATATTGCATGGGAATGACCTAACGTAGTCTTCGCTCCTTTCGGACTTTGATATGTACTTGTTTCTGTTTTTTTTTTTGTTGTTTCATGGCTTGCACTTTGATTAATCGTCTCTATGATCACGCTGTGATTTCCTATAGAAGAATACTTCCGAAACCTTGAAGGATTCCACGGCTAGGATACAACTGTTAACGATGGCTTGAATTGTGAGCATGGTTAAGGGAATTTGCTCAACGTTTTGTCAGTCTTGAGACGTTAGAGGTTTCAGACTTTTCAGTGTTAGAGTCGCAGGCTCAATCCATTGGCTAGGTTCCTTGGAAAATAATAGCGGACTTTTTGAAGATGGGATTTTTTTTTCTTTGAGAGAAATAACAAGGTGTTATACTACTTCAAAAGATGAAGTAATATCAGCCCAAACAAAAACCAAGGCAAAGAATTACTGATATACAAAGAAGATCTATGCACACCTGATTTATCCAGAATCAGCAGTCGAGTTTAGCTCCTTAGGAATCCATTTGATTGAAACATGTAAGCAGCAATCAAGTCAGTAGCTTCGACCAAAAACTGATCCAGCCACCAAGGTCCTCCCTGGTTTACATTCAGCCACTTAACAGTGTTGTAGGAGTCACACTCAGCTAAAAATTAAAGAAGATGGGATTAACACTAGCGCTTCAACAGCAATTGTTTAAAGAGATTATATCTTATTATATATGTATCTAAAGAGTTGTATTTCTTCTTCTTTGGAAATTTCTTTTTCCAACGCTACTTATGAATCTCCCCCAAGTCTAGGAGGAATTCTGAGCTTAAAGTATCTTGAGCTTGTGTTTACTCCTAGGATGCTTATATGAGGCAACGAACTTTCCAATATTTGGAAAGATAAAAGCAGAAGATATTGTTGATCTTCCAGAGGAGGAAAAAGGGGGGGAGAGAGAGAGAGAACCTATTAACTAGGTTTATATTTTTCCTGGTAAAAACACATATATAGGTTGATTTTCTGGATGACGAAGGGCTCTATGCACCAAGGAATAGTTTGTGATGTCTGTTCGACTCGTGTGTGTGTTTGTGCGCTCGTAAGTTTTAACTCCACATAGAGTTAGGAGCGAAAGTCATGACCCTTGTTTCTTGGTATGTTATTTGAGCAAACTACTCACCCAACCCTATTTCATTATTTCGTGTCGAGATACCATGAAACTTGGAAGGATGAAAATTATATGACCAAAAAAAATGAAGGATGAATATTTTAACTGGTGTTAGGATTACTGAAAATTTCACTCCAAGTAAAATTAAATAATAAAAATATTGTTTTTAATTGTAAGAGAGGAGTGTCATCATGTCAGAAATGTTTATGTGCATACATACAGATGCAGATATGTATACTATACACTCTCTCAGTCAGAGGAACCGTTGCAATTCCAGCAGGAAACTTGGGCAAAGTTCAGTGTCAACCATTTTTTTTTCTGGTAGTGCCTACCATGCTGATCCCTAAAAATTGAACAATTAACACATAATTTGAAAAATTGAGGCATAGATAATGGTTTCTGCGGCTCCATGAAGTGTATTGGACACAACCTATCGGTTTGGATCCACAATTCATATTTGGAACCAACTCTTATTTCAACATTGGGAAGAGTTTTTTTTTTCCTCCTGTGGGATGACACCATGTTCTCCGAAAACTCAATGATTTTCTTCTTGGTAAAATGCCATACAGTTTTTACTTTTGTCCTTAAATAGTAATTGTAAATAAAGGGATCTCGCGAGTTCTATCTAGGTTAGATGAAGAAATTATAAGCACTTAGGCTATATTTGATTTGAAGGAAGAAGTAGGGAAAGGAAGGGAAATGTAAGGAGACCTATACAAGGTTTGTAAAGGTTTCCCTGCCTTTCCCTTCATAGCCGCAACCCTTAACACTCGCCCCTAGCCGCCGACTGGTTGTCTGCCAGACTTTTCCATCTATCTAAACAACAGAAGTGCTGATTGGGGCGGATCAAACACAAGCTATGATGCTTGCATCTACCCTAGGTTAATTTTTACTTTAACATGGTAGAATTTTAGTCTGGACAAACAACCTGCACCCTTGACAGAGTACATGACTCTACTTTTATGTTTATGCCCCTTACTTTGCGGGTGATGGTTGTGCACCTTATCATGTTGCTGCTACAACTATTAATGTTGGTTGGAATTGATGCCTTCCTTTGATTTGTAATGGCTTTGAAAGCGAAGTAGATGCTAAATACTGTGAAGTCTATGACTCCATATGTTAAATGCAATCACTTGGTGGTTAAATCCATTATATTTCTTTATTGAGAAAGGAAGTAGGGCAGCTGCTCCTTTGGTCCTAAAGCAGATCATAGTAATTCCAGACCGCCTGATGCATTAGGTAATATGTCATCGCTTAGAGCATGTTCTTAAGATTAATAGTCATTTTCCGTGTTTATAGTATAGAACCAATCATTATATTCTTTACTTTATCATAGTACTGTTTTAAATTGTTGTAATATAAAGGTAACTTTTTTAATCAACGCAAGACAAGCTATGACCGTATAATTAAAGATGAATGTTAAACTTCTGATTTAATAATAACATTCAATTTGAGTATTCTTTGCGATTAAATGTTAAATTTCTGATCTGACCATTATATTAAAGCCAAAACTACTAAGTTAGCTATCTAAAAATTACTGATTAATGTTAAAGACACAATGAAAAAGATTAATAATAAATGCAGAACATGCAAGCTCAAAAACATATATTCAACACTGACAACAATGCTCAAGCTCCAAACCAGAGATTAATTAATATAACAAAGAGAGGACCACAAAATCCAAATAATGGTTGGATTGTTTTTTACCATTTGCTATATATATCTGTGTGTGTGTGTAACCACCTGACCCATCATATAATCTCATCCAAGTTACAATTTATGTTGATGGTTTTGGGCCTGACCCAACACCAAACATCAGACAAGGACACATCAAAATAATTCAGAAGAGGACTATTTAAGCCCAACCTATCCAGCACTGAAATGCTTCTGAGCTCTCTTGGCAGTCTTATGTTCAGACTAAATATCAAAGACCTGTCTATCATCTTTATTTTTAGAAAGTTTGGTTTCCCTTTCTGAAGTAATATCATATAGTGTTTTCTTATTATCAATAATCTCAAAATGGATCTGCACCTTTTCTGGATCAACCATGGAAGTTCCTTTCCTCTTTTTAAGACATTCACTATGAGCTAAGAGTTGCTCTTAATAATCAGATGCCCAACTTGCAATATCAGACTACTATTATTTTGGTGAAATTATTCTCGTGGGGGCCCATTTAAATGTGTCCTCATAATATTTTTGAAACATCTATGTTTTAAAGCTAAAGGAAAATTTCCCTTATTTTACCTCAAGCTTTTTGCAACATTACTATAAAATTTTCTACATAAGATTTTTCATATTAAAATCGTTAATGATACTTGTTACGTATTTTAAAATAAAGTCCATGAACAGTTTATGTTTCGAATGCATATAATAAATCTAAACAAAACCAATAACTCAAACAGTCAAAAAAACCTCTAACAAATTACATCAACATTTTACAGATTTTAATAATTAATTAATAATTTCTTGTAATTTTTGAAGTTTAAAGATATTCAATACGTGGTAATTTATATAGATACAATTTAATAAATCAATGCAAATAGGTACGCATATCATGAATAGAAGGTTCGCAACTTGTTCAGATTTCTTTTTTGTAATTTTGAATATTTAAACACTATTCACATGTTGAAAAAAACATCAATTGAATTTTAAAAATATAAGAAATAAATGCAAAGTATAACTATTGAATGGAGTAAGAGAAACTCTTCCTAAAATATTCTCCAATTGCTATAAAATAACCAAATTGAGAAAAAAAAAACATTTTGGATGACTATTATAATATGAGGTATACTTTATGAAACAAAAAATTGGATGGCCAAGGCATGGTATGTTCTCATAATGGATAAGAATGATAAAAGATAGTATAGTATTGATGAATAGGTGTCTAGACCAGTAAAGGTGAAATTAAAAATAAATCTGTTTGAAGGTGGTTAAGGGGTTCAATACCACCACTGATTGATAATATGATAGTTAATGGAATGCTCTAATAATGTGCGACTGATGATTACACCATTTTTTTAAGCTGAAGGCATTAGATGAAAAGAGAACCCACTTAGACTCTACCAACTTAGTGAGAGACGCCAAATGGTTGGGATTAGGATTTATTGATCTCATGAGAACCTATAAACCTTCAGTATTAATGATTACACAAATTGGTTATCCCATCTTTTGCACAAAATTAAGGTGCATAACACAATCATCTTGTATAGACAACTTTTGAACTATATCATATGATTGATTCTGCTCTTCAACATTACTTATTGACTGTCAAACCTACTTGCTTACCATAAGGATTCAGCCATGCCATTTACCTAAATATGTGACTCGTAAGAAAGACCAACATGCTTAAATGTTCATTTCATGGGGCATGGCTTGAATATTCCTTGGATTATCAAGGGATTTACTGCAGCTCCTTTCAATCTCATTGAGTGATTAAAGTAAGGCCTGTATGTTTGATTAAGCATAAATTAAAATGAAAAAAAAAAGTTAAAAAAGCACCATTTTGGTTTCCTTAATACACTTTTGAAACATTTTTTATTTATTTTTTGTTATAAAATCCATCAGCTTAAGTATCTTCTATTAAGTCCATCATTCATAACATCATTAAAGAAAAAAAAAAATCAAATGTTCAATTTTTTATGTTATTATATCTTTTGGACTAGTATGTTAAAAGGTATTCATTCCAATTGATAGACTAAACTGATCTATTTCAAAGTATCCAATATAGAGTTTTAGATTATTTGTATGACCTGTCATAATCAAAAGGCTTGTTCAAGTATCTAAAAATATTTCATATGTTTAAACTTTTGTTTTAGTTTGTCAATATTTAAATATACTTGATTTTAACCTTTCTCTCTCTCAAAAAAAATAATAAAATAAAGAGAGAAGAACTTATTGGGTATTTAAAATACTTGAACAATAGATCTATTCACTTTTATATGATTTATGCAAAAATTTAAGTTATTAATAATTATTAAAATGTTATGTATATTTACTTTTTCTTTAATGTTAGTAGGTTAACTGTTACATTTGGACCTATAACGTATGAGTATGGAAATAGCAATTTTGCATAATGTCAACTAAACACAGTATATAAGATTCATATTATATATAAAGGTAGGACATGATTCCTTAACTTGATCCATGACTCCTCACTTACTCCACTTCTAGGTCATATAAGTCTAGATTAGCTACTAAGCCAGCAAGCAATGCTTTAAGAGCATACCAGTTTTTTCTTTTTTTCTTCTTCAAAATAATCTATCTCATTGCCTCATCATGATCTTTGGTTGTCTTGTAGCAATAATACCAGAAAGAGAAAGCAGTTACCTTACCCAACAACCAAATCATACCAATATCCTAAGGCTATGTTTGGTTTGAAGGAAAATGTAGGGAAAGGAAGGGAAAGGTGGGGAAACCTATACAAGATTTGTAAAGGTTTCCCCACCTTTCCCTTCCTTTCCCTACTTTTTCCTTCAAACCAAACATAGCCTAAAGTTTTACTTTGATGATCCAATATAGGATTTGAAATGTCATTTTTTTTCAATGCAAACAAAGAAGGGATTTCCTGGAAGTACTTGGAGGTTGTTTAAGATTGAGGGTCTGTTGATCTGCCCATCTTTTCACAAGCCCATCAGCAACCTCATTACACCCTGTGACTTCATGAACCGCCTGAAAGTTTGTACCTCTCATTAGCCGCCTTACTTTTCTCCGCCAATATCTGAAATTCCAGTAAATCCTTTCTTTCCAATGATGAAAGATACTACTTTCAAATTACTACTAATCATAGAGTCGGTTATTGAAGTGCAGTGCTATCTAATGTTTAAGCCCATGTCAAGCAATGACTAGACCTCTTCCTGATTATTCATATATTCATATCTGTGGCAAAATCCAAGTACAAGATCACCTTCATCATTCCTGATGCAAACGCCTACGCTTTCTCTCGAAGCTCAGCTATGTTTAATTAGATGTGACTAGTTGTGACTTGTGATTTGGCCTAGTGTTAATATGAGTTCTCGGTCTGCTCATCACAGAGTGCACCTCACACCATCCTCACATCGCATCGCATTGCAGCTGTGCCTTGGGAACATCTTCCCATAAATGATAACATTATGTACACGGGATGTTCTCAATCCTGCAATGCTCTGCGAAATTGGTGTGAGGAGCAAATTCAATGTCGTGTTAATATACAAATTGTTGTTGGGTGATTCTTATGATTAAAGGAATCCATATGACAAAAGAGAACTCAATTCATTGTTCCATTTTGGTCTAGGCTCTGCTTGCTTGCAGTGCAAATTTGAACTGGATGCATTTGCACCCAATTCAGATTAGCATATGTTTATTTGTGAGTATTGTTTGTACTCTTACCTGATGCAAAAATTGTACTATCTTAATTAGTTGTATCACCTTCTTCCTACTTGGATTTCTTCTCATAGAGTAGAGATCACATAATTCGTATTTTGTTTCTCCTAAATAAATAACCTTCCTATTACTTTCTTCTCTTTCATATAAGGTGGGGACCAAATCATTTTACTTCCCATTTTACTCGAGAAAAACATAACGTGATATCAAAATCAAACAAAAATAATAATAATAATAATAATCATAATCATAAAGAAAAAAGTAAACCAGAATTTGAACCAGCTCATTTGTATTCCCACACATTTACACCAATGTAAATTTCATTTTTCCCTGCAGTCTAGGAATGACATAGCCATGAGAATTATTTTTTTAACAAGCATATATCCTCGTATATTGTTATTATTATTATTATTATTGGAAAATAGAAGTGTATGATAATTTTTTTAACAAGTCATCGTCTTTTTATCTATCAAAAAGTCATATTCCTTTTGATAATTCAATAAAAGGTAAAAAGAGAAAACGTTCACAAGTCATAATTTGACAAAGGAAATGGCCGTTGATAAAGTAGAATGACAAAACAGAATTTGTGTAGTTAACCATGATAAGACTTTGGGGGGGGGGGGATGTATGTAGCTTACTGCAACTCTCTCTATCATATTTTGTTAGCAAACTGGATGTACTTCTGAGACATCTGACAAACTTCCATACTAAAAGATGCTTCTCCCATGAATGCGTCCATTTTAAATGTTTCTGGCTATCTAAGAATCGGATTCGAAACGTTTGGTAACAGCTGAAATTGCTGAACTGAATAACTTATGCTTTGTCGTTTAGCTGATATGTTTTTATTGTGAACTCCATTTTTTTTCAAGGAAAAGAAAGTTTTATTTATGCAAATAAATAAGGTTGTGAAGATGAAATTTGGTTGATTTATATATGCTTAAATATTTTTTACTGAAATATTTTATTCATTAAAAGACAAATTAATAAGTTATTCAATTCAGCCACTTCAGCTGTCATCAAACATAAATAATAAGTCATTTAGTTCATGTACTTCAGCTGTCATCAAACATCCTTCCTAGGAAGATAGTAATGCCATTTTTTACTTGCATGGACAAATAATGACTCAAATAAGTACAATTTTATTTACCTCTATCATCACATTAAGTAGCAATATACAATTAACTTGAACTGCAAATGTTAGAAGAAATTAAGAATGGGTGGGGAAGGGGTTTACATATAATTCCCCAAAACCTGCATCAAACCTGGTGGTAAATTATGAAGATGTACCTAGGTTTAATATTAATTGCTAGAATACCTCTGAATTTCCCCCAAATTCCAAAAACCCCTAGGATCTTATGATCCGGATTCTAAAATGCCCCCAAATCTCCATAACTCATCTCTAAAATATCCCAGATTCCCATAATCCTATTTCTAAAATAACCATAAATATGTTGTAGGTACTAGGTAATTGTCTTAGGATAGAGAAAATTAGGGGATTCCCCCCGTCCTCAATAAGGAGGAAGTGCCCCCCAAATCCGCCCCAGGGAGGGGGTGCCCCGCCCCATTGCCATGTTACCTTGTATAAGAAATTCCATTTTTTACTTGTGTTCTCAACTTTCATAGAATAGCATGCAACAGTGTAGGGTTGAAAAAGATGGCTAATAATTAATAAAGGTAGAATATTTAGGATAGTTAAAATTAACAAAGGTAGAAAATTAGGATGGTTTGATATGCTTTGCTTGACATCTTCCTTTCTCACTGTGATGCCAATACCTTTTTTGTTGAATTTCCTTTTATGATGAAACATTTAACAATATATAATGAAATGTTCATAAATACAACATGAAGCTAACAGTTTTACCACTGCTGTTAACAGCATGAGATCAATAATTGAACGATATAACAAATTAAAGGAGGAGCATCAACTGCTGAATCCAACCTCAGAAGTCAAGGTATTCATTTGACAAGCATTTTCACATTTTTTTTTTCCACTGCGTATTCTTGCAATAATAGAAGTATGCTTGAAAAATAGCTATTGTTTCATCAATTTGCTCCAAGTGCTGAAAGGATACAAATGGAATTGTAAATACCTTGTAATAGGGAAATCTAAAACTTTTGCAATCAGATTCTTTTGGAACTGTTAAAAAATAATGGTGAAAAGTTAATAGAAAAAGCAAAAAGTAAAACAAGGAAAAAGTATATGATTGGAGGATGAAGACTATCCAGTCCATAAAAATCATATAAAAATGCCAAAAGGTGTAGGTAAAACAGCTATAAAATATGATAAGTGCCACAGGTTTGACAGTATCTGACTATCTGGCTAAAACCTACACCATTTATAGGTATAACATTTCTCAAACTTCATATAAAACCAATGTCATTTCACAAAGAAAAGCTGAGAACTAGAGTGTCCAAAAAGAACATGCTTGATCACTAAAAAGTTCTGTGCAGAGCCTTTATAGCCTGGTGGTCTACCCATGTTAGTCTAGTATTCCAATTAAATTCCACTTATTTGGTGAAGAAAAGTCACTCTAAGTTGATTATCCTCTGGTTTTTTCGTTATATTGCTGCTATTTTTATCACGAATCATCATCTAGCTGCTAAAATTAATGTGGAACATTCTAAAGCAAGAAATTCTGTAGAATGGGACATAGAAATGGAGAATCGTACAATTGATTGACAAAAGCAGAGAGGAATGGGGCTAAAGATGTTTCCAACTTATGGATATTGCTCGGTAAGAGGCTGAAATGGAAGTTTGTAGAGTAAGGCCAATAACATGGCAATTCATTCATGGAATAGGAGGTGAAAGAAATAATAAGGTGTTAAAGGGTTAGGCTTTGGAAGGAGTAAATAAATTTTCTAAAGATCTCAAGAAGTTTTCTTTCAAACTTGAGAGAGGAAATTGCGTCAGATTTCGGAGGAATCGAAGTGTAATGTACTAACGTGAGCACCCTTTACTGCCTAGCCATTGATCACAGATACTGAGAATCGCCACAGAACCGGATGGCTGCTAGGTACATTGGTGTGGGTCCCTTGATTTGCAAGAAGGTGAAAAGCTGCGAAGTTAAATACCTAGGATATACATGCCTTTGCATAGGATATAAATATAATGAAGAAAATACATGATACGGAAGACCAAATCATGGGCTTTCTTTGAATAGGGTATCTATTGTTATTAAATTTATTTAGAATCCCATATCCATATCAAAACAAGGTTCATAATCATAGCATCGGTAACATAAAGAGTAGAAGTCAAAGATATGAGTGGATATGGTAGGGAAATTCATATAAATCTGACATAGTATAAATATATACGAACACATTGTTGGGAGGAGGTATTGGACTGGATTAGGAGTGGTTTCTCCTCAAAAGAGGAAGGAGAGTCTCCGAAGGGAGCAAAAAGCCTTTTAGTATGGGGCTAGAAGAAGAATGAGAGAGTTGTAGGGGCTTGAGGGTATCGGTAGTGAAATGCTTGGGATTTGACGACCTCTAACGTGAGGGAGGTCCTCTATTTATCAAGAAGATCCCGGGATCTTAAAGGGTAGGAGGTGAGGATCTTTTCTCCGTATCGGGAAGGAAGTACATTCTTTATTGGCAATCACTGGATGTGTTATTGGGCATCGCCATGTGTCTCATGAAGATCTTCTCAGGGATCGACTTTCCTTATCCTCAAGATTCTTCATTACTCGCGTGTGTTACTACCTTTTTGCGCATCGTGACCAATCCTACGTGGTCAATGGTGACGTCACCCTTCAGAAACTGATGAGGCTCGGCCTACTGTCCTCTCTGACTCGTTATCCGAAGTGGGTTCGCAGGCTATGGGTTTATCGTGGTTTTGCTTAGCATGTTATGGGTTCATCACTATTTGTGATTGCTTCTATGGTGTTACTCTTGGTATATGAGTGTTCTTTGAGGGTCTGAATGAGGTGTATATCCCTACACTCTTGGTATATGATTGTACTTGTCAAAGAGCACATTGTCTTCTGTCTTTCCAATGTTTGGTCTGGTATTTTTGCTTGTCTTGGGCTTATGTGAAAATTGCATGCTTCCTATGCTCGCGCTTGGTGATTCATGATGATTGAAGGTTCAACCTCCCTGTCTTTTGATGATTTGATTTCTAATGGTAGTCAATGTTGCCTGTGTGGTTTAGCCCCCGCCTCCTTCTTATTGCTGTCAAGAAGGAAAATCATCAAAAGACAACGAGACGCCAGATGGGGAAGAAGGTGTTGGACGATGGGATCAGGGAGTATGTAGTAGCTAAGCTGCGGTCGTAATCATCATAGCTTCCAGTTGGATGTAAGGAGTGACACATGTGACATTGGGGTTTTGAAAGTTTGAACAACGGCATTGGGTACATAATTAAATCTCAATAGGTGTTGCGCGACGCTCCGTCTCCCTTTAGGTTTTATTTATGAGTCGTCATTATTTGAGACGATCCGTTTGAACATGCTTGTTTGGCTCCCCTTGTCACTTGGTCGTGGTAGTTTATAAAAGGGTTTCTTATGCCCTATCCGCGACATTATCAAAGTTCGGTTTGCGCTTGATAGCTCGATTGTCCCTTTGCTATGTTTCTATACTTCGAAGTTGGGAATGGCTCTTAACCATCACGATGCTCAATTGGTTGTCAACGAATTAGTGGGTTCCAATTCACCATCTCTGGAGGGGCCGGTACTGACATCAGAGTATGCCATAGTCCATCAAAGGCTCATGCAATATTTCGAGCAGAATGTGATAGCCTCTTTGGGGTATGAAGTCGTTGACGGCATTTATGTTCGGGGTGTGCGTTCGGGGGACTGATATTTGGTAACACGGAAAATAGTGACTTTTGCACAAACGATTGTCCAATTTGGTTGGCTGCCCCCAGTTGAACTGTTTGCTTGCATCATCAGTCCAACGTTGAACACGCTCGCGGCAATGATGTCTGAGATAATGAACCTCCCCCACGATCAGATTTCATGGAGTGTCCTAGCGCGGTGGTTGAAGACCTGTGAAAGCTTTGCTACGGTCGGCTTTCAAGTCATAGAAGTTGAGGATCGTGTCATTCGACTGGCGCACGTATTTTAGAGGGTGGGTCTCGGGGACTCTTCGTTGGTTTATAGGCGATCCATAGCGGATGTGCACCATCATGTGGAGGCAACGGAGGTCAGTTTGGAGGAGGCTACCAGGTGTCTTGCAGACCTCGAGGCATAGTGTGCTTATCAGTGTCGTATGGTGGCAGAGTGTGAGGTAGAGATCGGTGAGCTAACGACATATGTATCTTGGGACATCTGCTTGGGGGTATAGAAGCGACTCGGGAGGAGTGGATTGCATTGTAAATTCTTATATTATATGCTTTTTGCTTTTTGTTTTCTTTTTTGTTTTGATAATGTACACCGATTTTGAATGAACCCCAACGAAGTGTTATGTATTTAATGTTATTGAGTAGTCGTGTTGTGTGTTTACCCAAATCCGGATGGTTCGCAGCTAGCTCCGACAGCGATTTCAAACTGTTATCGTGGTCAAGGCCTCGCTGGCCGCTCTGTGTATGGTGGGCGTACTACTAGTTGTTTTCAAACTACCGGTGTGGGCGGTAGGCTTTCATGAGCAACGACTAGCTTAGTATTGCGTGTCTTTTTTGTATAGTGCATGCAATTTGATTGGTTGTCATCGTATCTTCGAGGGCTAGGAACAAAAGTTCTTTTTTGCGAGGAAAATCCATGTGGCATCCGGTAATGATTTACTCCCCATCGCCAACCCAAGATTACTGCGATTTAGTCACATGTGTGGGTTGGGATTGAAATATGATAGGATATGGTGACCATTACCGTCCATCGCTGTTACGGTACGGGGCAACGAATTTGCATTAAATGCGCCTTTGGTCTCGCCTCCGAAAGGGACCTTTGGGTAATTTCATGAGTTTAGTTGTTATAAAAGGGGCAGACGGGCTACTCCCATATTATATATAGTTGTTGCCATTATCTCCTCCATTCGACCTTTGGAAGGTTGTTCGCTAGGTGAGAAGAAACTCTTCTGCTTTGTACTGCTTTCAGGTCACTCAATCTATCCTCATAGCTACTCGAATCATTGGTGTTCACGCATGCATACTTTCTTGGGTGTGTTTGGCGAATTTACTATTACAGTGGAGGATGTGGTGGCGTTATTAGCATTGCCAGTTGGGGGTGCGGTGTCTACAAAGCACTTGCAACATATCGAGTCCATCCTGCCGAAGTTGAAGGAGTTGTGTGATGAGCTTATTGGGGAGGTTGCCCCTTACAAGGCGTTGGTGGACCGATCCTCTTCATGGGGAAAAATGCCACTGGATCAATGGATGGCTTACTGGTTCGAGTGTCGTGGCGATGGGAATGTCATGGTACGAGGTGCAGGTTCTTAGTACCACCTTGTTGCCTATATTCGGTATGTGGCCTCTCGCTTCTTGTTGTTAGGGATGTTGGATTATGGTCTCCGCACCGTTATGATCCCCTTGGCTGTATTTGCTACTAGCAGGTATCAACTCCCCTTGGCATCGATGTTTCTTGGCTACCTATACGAACAGCTGGACGACACTGTTCAACAGCAGAACGACCCTAGTTGTAGGAGGCGTGTGAGCTACGTCTTCGCTTTGTTTATTTGGATGTTCATATGTGAATGCTTTGAGCTCAATGTGAAGCCTTGAACCCTTCATCCTCTCTGACTTCAGATTGCTACTCTCAATGGTGATGAATCTAAGGAGAAGGTTGTGGAAGTGTGTAGGGGGAAATGGTGGCCTCACGCAAAGAGGCACAAAAATTTTTAAATTTATGAGATTAGTCTGAAATTGGCCTCTTTGGATGGATATATATGGAGACCATATGCTCGTATAGTCCGCTATGTTGTGCCGTTCTACATTGGCGTGCTTGTCCCGGAGGGTGGAGATAACCAGTGTGCTCTTGAGATGGGAAGTGCTGTTGTGAGAATGGTGCGAGTAATTTTGTGGCCTGGGGTGATCGCATATTTGGACCGTTCAGGTGAATCGCAACTCTCTATCTATCGTTCAAACCAAGTGCTCCGACAATTTGGGTACGACAACATAGGTGCCTAGTTTTTGAGAAACCTCGAAGAAGATGTATTTTGGGTTTGTCATCATAATCGAGTGTTCCTAGGATGCACTCGGTTTCGAATTGCTGGTTATGGCAGAACGCAAGTGTGTAAATCGCTCCATTTGTCGTACCTCTACTCATTGCTCGTCGGGTTCCAGGAATTATTGTGGGTGAACTCACAAGCCCGCCATGTGTTGGCCCCTCCCCCACCGCTCTAACTCATCGGAGAGATCGTCATCCAAACGTGCTGGAAAATGACCGGTTATCGAGGGTACAAATTGTAGTCACACTCCTCTGGTGAAGAGGGCTAAGTTTGCGAGGGTGCCATGCCCCTTTCATTCTGGCAATGCACCGTTGCCTTCTGATGTGTCTCCGGTACAGGGTCGTGAATGTGGTCATAGTTTTTTGGCCTCAGCTATCACAAGTGAGTCTGTAGCCATCCAGGATGTTTCGGCGGCAGCCCTCAGGAGTAGTATTGGTTCGGTGTTGGAGCATGCGGGGCTTGCAGATGAGTCGCCCTCCCCGGGTGGTGTTATGATTCACTTTTCAAGTGAATGATTGAAGAAAAGGGATTCCCATCGGCCAAGGTGGGGTCTGAAGAATGACGAGTCAGTAAATTTTGTTGAATGTCTATATGATTACTGAACTATGATTAGATGGAGTTATGTTACCTTTGTTGAGCGTGAATCCTATCACAGCCTTTTGTGAGTGAATGCAATCAAGCCGTCATAGGCGATCAAATAGTTTGTGTGGAACCGTCTGTTGGAGTTCCTATAATGACTCCCGGTGGGCGAGGTTTGGTAAGTGTATTGGCTTGTATTTTAGTTATAGCTTTCTACATCTATCTTATATTGTGATGATTGATTGTGAGACAGTCCTTCACTTTGAGGCGGGTTGATCACAATGAGGCAAATCCTGACGAGGGCGAGGTGGACTTAGAGGTGAGAAATGATTTGAGACTCATTGGTTTGTGTATGGTTCTGGTGTTCTAATTGCTTGGGTATGTCTTTATCGTAGAATCTCATATCTAAGTTCCCCCTTGGGGAGTCCTACACACCGTTCTTTTGGTGTATGGTTGAGGAATTGAGGGCGATGCAGCCCCCCATAATCGGGCCTGTGGTGATTGGAGACTTGGATAGTATTGTCAAGAGTACCAATGCAAATGCAGCCCCCCACACTGCTTCTCAAGCGTCCAACAACCAAGATTTATCGCATTTCTATTCCATTGAAGTAGGCAGCAACACATTGTGAAGACGCGTGCGGGCAGGCTTCTATGGAATCCATGTCTCCTAACGATGCTGGTATCCCCCCTGGGGGTGTTTGCCCATAGTCTGGATGCGATGATGTGCCAATAACTAGCTTTTCCATCGACGAGAGATACAACTCAGGGAATGAAGACACGGAGGGGGGGGTTTGCTTCCCCTCGGAGGTATCGTACGAGGAGGATTTGGACCAAATATGACAGCAACTATTGGGATACCGCAAGAATCATGATATCCCATTAATGCACTTCCTAGTGACAGATCCTGTGTATGTTCAAGGTGGGGAGGTGCGTTACAGCGTCTCCAGTATAGTTGCCCAATTTTCTTCTGCCACGATTCATTCGAATTGGTTGCCAGAAGGAAGACTGCATCCAAACGTGGTAGGTCCTGCCTTGAATGACGTTGCTACATTGATGAGCCTCGTGATGTGTTGCCCGCTAGAAGAGTTGTCATGGGCGGACTTCGCCTGCTGGTTGGAGGTTTGTCATGTTTTTTCGTCGATGGGCTTCTTTATGAATGAAGTTGAATGAGTCGTAATCTTGGCACATGCTTTTTGGAAAGCGAACAAAGATATACCACAAAATCATTTGTTTTGCTCCATGAACGATATTCGTAGGTGCCACAGGGTTGTTGAAGAGGGTGTCGCCCGAGTATCGAACAAACTCAAGAGTCTGAGAGAGGAGTGTGCATGGCAAGAGTGGATACTTGATGACTACACTTCTGAGCTAGAGAGTTTGAAGAAGTTTAAGGAAACTAGCAGGGTTGCAGAGTCTGTAGTCGCGATTCAGGAGGAGTGGAAGAAATGAAGAGTTTGTATTTAGAATTAATACTATCAGGGTTATTCCCCTACTTTAAATGTCGCTATTTTGTGTTGTGTTGTTTTCATTTTTTACCTGCAATATAGCTACATATCATAACGAGGGAAAATTGTTTGAATATCTTATCCATGTATTTTTGTAAGGGGTGCAGTGGTGTAGTGGGAAGAGTAATGCTGATTTTACCTTAAGCCTGTTGTCACTAGTAATGCAGGTGAATTGCATTAGGCGTAGTTGTTTGATGCGCAACTTTAATACAGTGCAATACGTTTATAGAGGCTAATCCCACGAGGGAGAGTATCTGTGTTGCACAGATTTGGCTAGGGCTGCCAGGAATGATCAAGTTACTGACTCGGTGGGCATAGCCCCCCTGTAGCTTTGATAGAATGCCCTTTGTCGAGAAAGTAGTGACATGCGAAATTTGTTTTGGCTTGTCGATATCAAATGGTGAGAAAAGAAAGATAGTAATAAGGATTAGTCGTAATTAAACATTGCTGCAAACGTAAGCGACTCTTAGTTGTAAACTACTATAAAAGGAAATTGTGTATGCCTCTTAGTTGAGACGCTCGACACTTGTGTACTCTGTCGGTCGCTCGTTGGGCATTACCGCAATCGGCACAGTCATGATCAACCTTATCGCAGATCGAATAGTGTTTTCTAACACGTGAGGTATTATCAGGTGCAATGATGTTATATATAAAATGAAATGTTCGAGATGAGTGTTATTGTCAATGAGTAAGATTTTCTTTTCTTAATCCATCGTGGAGTATCCGTGTTTATGAAGCGGACAGGGATCGTGTAAAGATTCCTAGGGTGTCGGGGCTTATCGTTGAGGTGCCCGGGGTGTCCAGGGCTTTGTGCTCGAGGTGGCAAATTGCTTAGGGTGTCCAGAGCTTTATAGAGATGCTTGGGGTGTTAGGGCTTATCGCTGAGGGGCCCGGGGTGTCCAGGGCTTTGTGCCCGGGGTGCTAGATTGTCTGGGTGTCCGAGGCTTTGTAGAGATGCCTGGGGTGCCGAGGCTTATTGTTGAGGTGCCCGAGGTGTCTAGGTCTTTGTGCTCAGGGTGCCAAATTGCCTGGGGTGTTCGGGGCTTTGTGTGGATGAGAGGTACATGTATGCAGTTGTATAAGCGAGACAAGCATATGTTCTCTTAATTAATAAAAGGTATTTGTCATGATAAGAAACCGTAAGGGAGAGAATCTGAAGTACACATCATAGATTTATTCAAACAAAGGATGTACATGCATACAAAACATGGTTACTCAAAGTAAGGTTTCAACCAGTAGCCATTTATGATTTCATCGTCGTCACCTGTCTATAGTTTTAAGCACATAATAACCCATCTTGTGAGCCTTTTTTATCAAGTATAGTCCTTTCCATGTCAGTGCAAACTTTCCTGCGGATCTGCTTTGTCTAACGCTGAGGGTTGTTTTCAACACTTTGTCCCCCTCATTGAAACTTTTGGGCCTTAGGTGTCTGTTGAAGTTAATTGCTAAAGCTTGTTTATATTTGTCTTGTCTTTCTGCCGCTCTGTCTCTAATTTCATCCACCACCTCAAGTTTGTTTGCGAGCAAATCATCCAGATCCTCTGGTCTAATCTTTTTATCCATTATCACAGCTATCCTAGCAGATACAACCTTAATCTCTTCTGGTAGTATTGCTTCCTGCCCATAAACTAAAGAATAGGGTGTCACTTGTGTGCTTTTCCTGATCGTCGTGCGATAAGCCCACAAGGTCTCTGATAGCTTTTCTGCCCAATCTGTCTAGTTGTCAGCTACTGTTTTGCTTAGCATTTTTAATAACGTCTTGTTCGTAGCTTCCGCTTGGCCATTACCTTGAGGGTAATATGTTGTTGATGTCCCTAATGTAGCCCCATATTGCCCTAAAAGGTCATGAACCTCATGGTTTTTGATGGACATGTCGTTGTCGGTCAGTATCCGCATTGGTACCCCGAACCTGTGGATGATGTTTTGTCTTAGAAAGTTTGCTATGTTAGCGGCGCAGACTCGTCACAATGGAACAGCCTCCGTCTACTTAGTGAAATAATCTATCGCCACGATGATGAAACAATACCCTTTAGAGGGTGGGTGTATCTTTTCTTTAAGGTCTACCCCCAAGTGTGAAAGGACCAGGGTGTGACAACAGGATGCAAGGCATTAGTAGGTTTGTGAATCCTTTCCCCATGAACATGGCATTTGTAATAGCTGCGCACGTACCATTACGTGTCCTCCATCATGGTTGGCCAATAAAAACCGAGGTGCAAGATGTGGTTATGTAAGGCGAGTTGCCGCACCTCTCTCTCTCTCTTAGATGTTGAAGTTGGTCGCGGCACCACCACCACCACCCTCTCTCTTACCACTCAATCTCTAATTTGAATTAGCCACCACATAGCCTGGGTCCTTTGGTTCGCAATTGGAATCGAAATCAAAATCCTTTGGAGTTGGAATTGGAATGGTCCATTCCCATAGTCTGTTTGGTTCAAACAGGAATAGGAATGGGAATTGAAATCAGTAGGAATGAGATTTCATTCCAAAGGGAGGGGCAGGAAATGGTCATTCCCTCAAATGGGGGAATGCCATCCCATCAGAAATGGGAATGGGATTCTGATTCCATCCAACCAAACAGTTGGAATCGGAATAGCTTATTCTAATTCCATTTCCAAACCCCTATTCCCACAAACCAAACAGGGCCTCAAATCTCCAAATTGAAGATTCAAATTTTCAAGATTAGAAATTCTAGCCACTAGTGTTTTTGAAATTGTAAATTTTGCAATTTGAATTTCGAAGTATATTTTACATCATTTATGCAAAAATATTTTTCTAAGCTTTTATCTTATTGACCGAGAAAATTTTCTTCAATCTTCGTTGGATGCAATGTTTTTTTTTTTGAAAAATTTTACCATTTTATTAGTTTATCTGTAATTTTTTCATCTTTTCTAATAGGTATTTTTTGTAGTTTCTAATTTTATCCGAAATATTTTTTTGATAAATTTATCATTTTCTTGTTCTTCTACATTTCATTTCATTTTTTGCAATAATATATAAATTTGATCATTCTATCATTTTATGTATTTTGAAAACTTCTATTTAATCCAAATTTTATATTTTTTTTAGTTTTTTTGTCTTTTCCATTTTTCTTGTTTTATTTTTTGCAATTCTTCATGTGTTATAGATCATTTTTCTGTGTTTTTATGTATTTTATTATTTTATATTTAAAATAATTTTGAACTTTTTATCTTTTCTTGTATCTGTTTAGTTGAAATATATATGTATATATGTATGTGCATATTTACATTTTCCTGCAATTTTCTACAAAATTTTACATTTTCTAAATTTTTATAATTTTGCTGTATTTTTTTTCAGTTTCTAGTATTTTACATGAAAAAAATTTTATTTACCATTTTCTGTGCTTTTTATAGGTTTTTATTTTTTACTTGAAAAATTGAAACCTTTTATATTCTTTTATTCTATGTTTTTATGCAATCAAAATAGAGAAAAAAAAAACTTAATTTAAATTAGAGGGTGAGTCAAGGTCAGAGTGGGTTGCGACCCACTTTGACCCACAAACATGGGTGGCAAATGAGTTTGCAGGTCAATATGGGTCGGCTGGTACTCAACCCACACCCAACCCAACCCAACCCACACATTTGCCACTCCTAATTGCTATTTCACAATTCGGTTTTGACCAGGTTACACATGGTGGTATATCTACCCTGCTTACACTACTAAGAGTGTCAATGGACCGGTTTTGGATTGAACCCTGTTCAAATTAACCAAAATCATCAATTTGAATGGATTGGATGAACCAATAAAACATATTAAATTGGACCAATCCAGACTTAATGGTCCAAAGTATTTATTGGATTGAACTGGACCTGATCCGTCCGTTTGGGTTTAGGTTGAATTCAATCTAAATTAAAATGAACTTGAACTGATTGAACAATCCAAATATTAAATTGAACCGGTCCAAAATATTCATTGGATTAGATTGGACCTGATCTCACATTGGACTGGACCAGATTAGACCAAATTCAGTCCAATTGGCAACCCTATACACTACCAAGATCTTCTAACATTGTGAAATATTAAAAGAATTTCATAAAACTGTTTTAAAAGTTAAAACTCAAAGGTCATCTCATGTTGTGATGTTAAAAATGTAATGTGATGGGAGAGAGTTGAATTAAAAAATTAAGATATAGGAGTAAATATAACACCGGAGTAATATAAGAGTTGCGATTTAATAGGAATTAATAGAAGGTTGCGATTTAATAGGAGTTAATAGAAGAGTTGTGATTTGATAGGAGTGAAGGGGTGGAATGATTTGAATAGGAACTTGTTCGGTCTTGGAAGCTGAGGCATCGGCTTTTATAGAGGAGATTAAGCTTGTTCTCTTCACGGCTACTCGATGTTAATTGTGGAAGGAGATCCAAGAAGTGTCACTCCTTGTTATTTTTTGGTGCTTCTTCCATCCTTTGTAGGCATTGTTCGTTTTCGGTAAATAGAGGGACAAAGTTGGAAAATGGGATTCTAGTTTTACTAACAATTCAATGTTTTTTTTTTATTGGTTTTACAATAAGTTTTTTTTTTTTTTTTTTTCTTATAAGTAACTTTCTTACTAGGTGAAAAATTGATAAAACGTAAAGGAAGAAAATTGTCTATCTTACTTAGGAAATACCTTTTGTACAAAAGAAATATGGGTAAGTGCATTTATTTGAGTGTTTCTTAGGTAGTGTTTGGAACTGTGGGTGTTTTTTCAATAAACACTATCACATTGGTACCATCTCAGTGTTTGGTTCGATAAACGTTATTAGAATTTAAGGCGGTGTTCAGCACAGTGTTTCTTAGGTAGTGCCGTGGATGAGAAATTTCGGTCCCATCCATGGGATGAACACCTGTTCTATAGGCTTTGGATGGGACCGGTTCATGCTATATCATGGACCAGTCCTGTCCACACCCCAATTTCTCATCCACGGCAAAATCCCATGGTTAGGGACCGTCCACACTTGATTTTTGATACCCCACTTCACACTTCCCTTGAAAGGCTGAAATCCTATTTTTTAAATTTTTAGTTATTTTACTATTATTTTTATAAAAAATTAATATTTATTGGTTAATATTAATTCATTGACGCATTTTTCAATATATTTATCATATATAATGCAAAAAATTAAATATTTATGATTAACTGTGTAGATCAAGGTTTCCAAACCGCCATTGACTTAGACGGTCGGACCGTTTGGCCCGAAAATCGTCTAGGCAAGCGGTTCCATTTTACCCCAAACCCGGTTTTTGGCCAAAAAACCGTTAAAAAAAGTCAACAACCCGTTGACCTAAGTGGTCAAACCATCGACCCGTTCAACGGTTTTTTATCGTTTTTTATTTTTAATTATTTTTTTTAATTTGTTTGTCAGAACAGGTTGTCCATTCGAACCGAACAGTCGAACTGTTGACCCCAAAACCAATGGCTAGAGCGGTTCCGTTTCCAGGTCATTTTTTAAAATGTTGGTGTAGATCATTCATAAATGTATATGAGATACATGGAATCAAAAAGTGTGGTGTAGAGTGCTCCACACCACGCCTACAGAACGCCACTGTGGGTATAGACTGGTCCAATCCACACAAATTATCCACAGTTCAAAACAGCTATGGACTGTGGTGTGGTGTAGATTGGTCCCTACCATTAGGATGTGGTATAGACCAATCCATACCTACCAATTTTTCATCCACACTATAAAACACATCCTAAATGGCTATTTGATGTGATCGTTTATTGAGAAAAACATCAATAAATGAAAATGGGTGGATTTTCATGCAAGGAGCTATTAGGGGAAGCAATAATGGCTTCGCGTTTCATGAAATGCGCATCTAATGCTTTGAAGATCATTGAAATTTTACAAAAAACACCCTGCCCCAAACCCTAACCACTGTGCGAGAGGGACTTTCGCAAAGATAGCTGTAGAGAGGGATAGACGCATAGAAGGACTTGCACTGGGAGATTGCTTCTCATACTGACCAAAGGGTGTGATGCCGATAAGTTTGCCACAGAGAGGGATAGTCACAAAGAGAGACTTGCATAGGGAGATTGCTTCTCGCATTGACCAAAGGGTGTGACACCGGTAAGTTTACTGTTGACAGCGTCAAATCCCCTGTCATTTTAGCCGTTGGATATGATTTTCATCCAAAATCAACCGTTGGATCTCAAAAATATGCAAGCAAGGGTAGTTTGGACCATTGGATCGATTCAGTGGCACTCAAATATCAAGGAAAGGTGCCACACCGAATCACGCATATGGCGCCCTTCCAAAAAAGCACAAGATAGGAAAAGTTTCTCATTGCTGAGTTGGCAAGTGCCTTTAAATGCTATTTCTTGAAACGCCCACAAATTAGCCCAACCAAACAACGAAGAGAGAAAATGTTTAAAAAAGTGGCGTTAAACAGATAAACGTTTATCCGATAAATGCCCCCTAAGTTAGAATAAGTAATTTGCTATTGGCATACCCAATGCTATGGGTTTATCAAAGTATCTTGTGAAGATCCTGAGAATGCGAAACCCTTGTTTGGTCTATGACGACCAGCAAAGCTATAATGCGTTAGCACTACTCAGCACATGTAAATGTAACTATAGAAACAAGGCCCAAGGTGGCAACTGGACCGGTTCATGGGCCTTGTTTATTTCTTCTAAAACACATTTTAGCTTTGCTGTATGGGCAAATTTATTTCTTCTAAACATGGGCCTTGTTTATTTCTTCTAAATGTATGTCCAGTCCCGACATACCCCATACTTGCTAATTTATTTCTTCTAAAACACATGCATCACATAGACGGCATACAAGTACAAGAAACGAAATATGAATGGATTTCTCTTAAAACATTGTTGGTTCGTATCCCTGAATTGAAAAGCTTGACTTATATTTTTTAGTGTTTAGATTTTAAGGAAAAAACTACTTTGGTAAGATTCTAACTAATATAAGGTTCAAAGTATTGATATGGTACATCTCATATTGGGCATATTGTATCATATCTTTAAGGGTATTAATACTCCTTTTTAAGCTATTTTTTAAAAATTCTTCTTTAATAATTAAATAACATAAAACTAACCTTACTATGAAATTTTGAAACAAAAAGCAAAAAAAAAAAAAAAAAACAGATGTATATGGTTCAAAGTGTCAATACTCATGTACCCCTTGCAGCATATCGGTGTGTACCAATACATTGAACCATGAACATATGTCAAACTTATAAAAAAAGCCATATAAGATCTTAATTTTATGTTTTTCATGTCTCTATTTTTATCCTTTTCTTTCTGCTTAGACTCAACTGCCTCGCCTCCACCTTTAGGCTTTTAAAACCTTGCTTGGTGAAACCGGCCTTGGAGCCAAAATTGCCTAAAATAAATCCAAAAGACTTTGAGGATGAGAAGATTTTCCCAAGTACTCATATTTACAATGACCATGGTCTCACTTGACCACTGAGCCACTTAAATTGATAATTTTCTTCAATTTAACGTTTGAACATGTATCATCAAGATAATCACAGGTTCTATGTTGACATAATTTGTTGCAATTTTTATTACATTTTCTTTTATGTAGCAACTCTTGTCAAAAGAACGTGCATGGTTTGTATGATGGTATAGTTCAAGGTCATAAAACGTTAAATAATGAGTTAAACCCTCATAATAGTTTGGGAAAAGTATGAACCAACCCAATTCTGAATTTTGAATTCCAGCCCAGCCATAGAAGAATCGAGAAAGACACATAAATCCACTTTTTGTAAAGTTAGGATAGATTCCACCCTACGTAAGAATTATTGTCTTGACTGATTTGGTGTTAGGACAGCATTGCTTCTATGTCAATCTCCCATTTTCCCTTGAAAAGAGAAAAACTAAAATGCCCTTATCACAAAACATGACTCAAAAATGTTTGAAGAAAATGCAATCTCATCCTAGTAAATGTTTACTAGGTTGGCATTGTGGTCCCATATCTGCCAAATGGCCATTAAGGAGATAGTATATACATAATAACTAATACTATTATATTGCCTTTAGTTAATTGTGATGAAACAATATTACACCTTTGTGATAGTTTTTGCATCTTCTCAAATTTGAAATTAACCCCTTAATCCCTTATTGGTAAAATTTTACTAAGTTAACACATATGACCCATAATTGCCAAATAGCCATTAAGGGGATAGTGCACATAATAACGAATGCTATTATGTCCCTATATTTGAGTTAATTGTAATGAAACATGTTATCAAAATGAGGATGACCAAGTTCTCCCCAATGAACTTAACCAACACCCTAGACCCATCTTGATAAAATTTTACCAAACTATCAATTAGGGAATATAATGCCATTATAGGTAAATAACCAAAATATAATACCACCTTATATGCCTAATATATCTTTCTTTCATTATCAAATAATATTATGTATTTATAGTAGCTTTTGCATGTCTTTAGATTTAAAATTAACCTATTAATTCCATCCTGATAAAGTTTTACCAAGTTGGCTAATATAGCCCCATATCGCCAAATGGCCATTAAGGAGAAGCGAGCACACCTACTATCCAAGTGGCGATGGTCCTATCCTTTCCAATGAATTTAGCTAACATTTTGAATCTATTTTAGTAAATTTTTGCCATGATAATACTAAATTCATAGACGGTCATTATGGAAGAGCAATCAAAGTGTAACTAACACAATTATGTCTAGTATATGTTTGATTTATTATTAAACAAAATTAAACATTTGTTATGACCTCCACATGTCCTCGCACTTCTAATTAGTCCCATAGTTCCAATTTGGTAAAGTTCTAAGTTGGAAAATATAGCCTCTTGTTGCCAAATGAAATGTAAAGAGGAGTTAGCAAATGGGGCATTCAAGGCTAATGTGAATAGACAATAATCATCACTTTATATGATAAAAAACAAACCATTATGTTACAAAAAGAAATTAAAATGAGAATAGAAATTACTAATACCAATGGAATTGGCCAATGTTTTAGATCCATCTTTGTAAATGTCTACTTGATTCAAAATTTGGGCATTCAAGACTTCAAGGCTAATGTTATAAAGTAATTAATATGCAACTGATAATATAAAACATCACATAATAAAAATCAAGTAAATCTCTTCTATTTTGCTAAATTGGTAAATGCGTACTAAGATAGGTTAGTATAAATTGGTACATGTGTCCTCACTTATACCAATATTTGTAAATGTGTACTAAGATAGGTTGCAATATGACTTCACTATTGAAATCAGCTTCAACCTCAACCATTTCATTAACTAAGATAGATTGAACTTTCGTACAAAACATTTGACAAACACCTATTAGTCATACTTTTTAATATAGAGGCTAAGGTACAATTTATTACCAAAAGTTCTCTCATGCATATTCTCCTTATTCAAACATGGAAAATTCTCTTTAGAACTTTAAAAAGCTGTCTTCCGGTTCTTTCTTCTTTCAATATTTGTATTCAATGAAAATGTTTTGACGCCTATATTAGAACTACCTTTAATCAAGTAGGAGGACTAGAGGAAACTCCAGTGTAAATGTGTAATGAAAATGAGGGACAAAAAGGGAATGAAGGACAAGAGAGTTGAGATGTTGGTTAAATAAAGGGATAAAATTTGTCTCTAACAATAATAAGAAGGTGAAGGTGAAGTTAAAAGAAGAGAGAGCACTTGGTTGAGATTTTTGTGAGTTTAATCTGCAAGAGAGAGAGAGAGAGAGAGATTTGAATGAGTCATGTTTTGTAATAAGGGCATTTTAGTCTTTTTCTCTTCAAGGGGAAATTGGGTTTTGAAAAGGTTTATTTTGAAGAGTTCAGAACTCTTAATGGCCATTTGGTAGATATGGAGCATGTTTTGTAATAAACATTTACCAGGATGAGATTGCATTTTCTTTAAACTTTTTCTTCGAATAAGTCATGTTTTGTAATAAGGGCATTTTAGTCATTATCTTTTCAAGAAAAAATGGGAGACTAGCATGGTAGCAATGTTGTGCTAACACCAAATCGGTCAAGACAATAAATTCCTATGTGGTGTGGGAATCTATCCTAACTTTTTAAAAGGTGGATTTATGTCTTTCCCGATTTTGCTATGACGGCTAGAATTCAGAATTCTAAATTGGGCCTGTCCATACTTTTCCCTAAAGCTATGTTTGGTTTGAAGGAAAAAGTAGGGAAAGGAAAGGAAAGTTAGGAAAGCCTTCACAAATCTTATATAGGTTTCCCTACCTTTCCTTTCTTTTCCCTACTTTTTCCTTCAAACCAAACATAGCCTAAGGGTCATTTAATAAAGCACATCCCATATTTTCACAGATTTACTTAAACCTACCTATACTTTTCATTTTACTAGAATACCCACCCCTATAGTTTGCAACCTATTAACTTAATCAACCTTTCAGTAAGAAGTGTTTGCTTTTCCATCTAGAAATAGTAACATAATCACCTAAACTGAGTAGAAAATGTGGGGCCCATTATTGTTTACTCCAAAAGTACCCCTAATTTTCTTCCTATCAGAAAATAAAGTTGACCAAATAGAGCCCAATAGAGTGGTTGTTTGTATATTTATTAGAGGCAAAATCAGTGTTTTCTTTTTTATTTTCTTTTGATTAAATTTATTCAAATGGATATTAGGGTTAACGCTATCACTTTGCACTATCATCTAGTAAACCATTGCAAAGGGGGTGTTTTAATCAAAAGAGTCCAGATGTAGTGTAAGAGCTACAGATTTTCTTAAGTATTGCTATGGGAGTTGTGTTGGCCGAAATATGTTTGCTGAAGGCGTTTGTCCTACATTGTTCTGCTGAAGGCGTTTGTCCTACATTCCTGGTTCTCAGATTTATTTACAATTTAGACGAGTATCGGGGTATATACCATTGATTAGGGCTGTTCTTGGGTCGGGTTGGGTCGGTTTATTGGCGTTTTTTCAATCGATCCGACATGGTCGGTTTATCCAGAAATGAAACCGAAACCGACCCAGTACTAAGTAAAACTGACCTGACCAGTTTGAATCGGTTTGGGTCGGTTTGTGTCAGTTCCGTGAATGAGTCTCTTGGTGTAAACGATAAAGGATTCAAGTCTAAAAAAGCAAAGGCTGGATGCCTGAAAATTAGGCGAATATTGGGGTATATACCATTCGGGTAGTTTACCATTCACCTTTGTTTGGATTTTCTTATATTGGTTTGTGTTATGTTGTTTGTTCACCGTTTTGTAATGTTGTTTGTATTCTGGTATGTTGAGTATTATTCAATGAAGTTTTGTCATTTGGCTTAAAAACATCTTTACTCTATTCCCAAGCCAATGGGCTTTGGTAACTCAATTTGGGCAGAAATATGGGCAATGACATTTTATGGATCAAAGATGGGAAAATCTCTCAATTTCAGATTCAGAGATATAATTATTGGAGTCACACATAGTAGTAAGATGGACAAGAAAGAAATATACTGAGCCATGAAATACAGATAACATGATAAGCTGGCCATGAAATTGAGAACAGTCAGAAAACGGATACCATATACCAAGATCTTTCATCAATTTAGCTGACGTGCTACAGTGTTAACAAACCAAGGGGCTGACAAAGTCAGATGTATTGGTGATTAGTCCCATTTGGTGGAAATTCGTAGTTGGAAGAAAAATGTAATAGATATTTTTTTTCGGTAGAAAATGTAATTGAGTAGGTGGCTAGCCAAGGCTATCTGTAAGGGTGTGCCTGGCATATTACAGTATACAATTTTAACTTACACCAGTAAGATTTTAATTATTAGAGATCATATAATCTATACCATATAATGTTGACATTTGCTTTGATTTCTAGGTCGAAAAAGTTAAGCCAGAGTATTTTAAACATCATATCATATAAGATTAATACTTATATGCAGCAGTTGTCCAAATATTTTAATCTTTAAATCCTAGATGAGTTAAAACATTTAAACCAGTTAAAAAAATTGAAATCTGAATGTCATTTCATCTGTTTGTTTTTTTTTTTTTTACCCTTTTTTAACTTGTATTTGTTGCATGTCTTTGTGCCTTGTACTGGTAATCAAAGTGCACCAATCAAATTGACCAACTTTGAACCACACCATTCAGCCTCTATGGAAAGAACCCAATCCACAAACAAGGCTCAAAACCAGAGTAACTATCCAGCACTCCTGCAAACATCACGGGATAATCTCAAACACAACCTCAAGATGGGGTTGAACACCTATTCTCCTACTTTGTTGATTAGCCCCTGCTGTCTTCACCTTCTCATTGAATTGAGAGATTGTCCTCCCAATGTGATTAACTTTCCATTTCACATCCACAGTCTGCTTACCAATTTGCTTATTTCTAATTTCGGGCTTCCAATTTAACTCATTAGATTCTTGATCTGAACTTTGTCTCTCCTCTATCATCATCTTGCCTCATTCTGTTTCGTATAAAACTCAAGTAATCTTTGGTACCTCCCTGGCCCATCCTTCCCACCACTAACAACTAAAAACAAAGGAAAAAGTCCTCGTGAGTCATGAATTTTCTATTAAACTCAAATATATTTTTAACTGCCATCTAAGTCTACCATCTAAATTCTAAGGCCCCATTTGCATTTTGGTGAGTTACTTATCCATGTTCTATTTCACAGATAAGTAAGATAATGACCAATTTAACCATAAAAATCTATTATTTAAAGGGGCATTTTTGTCCCATTCAAGTTTGTCAACTTTCCTCAGGTGGAAAAGTTATTTATCCATTTCTCACTTACCCAGGTAAGTGATTCCCAGAAAAATAAATTTTCCATGTTCCCCACATAAATCTTAAAAAAGAGCATTGATTTTTTGGTCAATGGGAACCAAAATCCCATTGACCAACTTTCCCCCCTCTCAAAATCCAAAAAAGGAACACCCCCTAAAAAAACCTGCTGTCCCATTGACAAGGAATTTGATTTCTACCCACTATGATCATCACCAGCATCTAACTCAACATTTATGAGTTACCATAATCAATGCATCAGAAGGAATGAGCCTATTTACCCATTAGGCCACATTCATGGATATGAATTTACCACTGTAGGCAGGGATTGCATGCTGTAGCTCTCCCATAGCATCATGACCTACATCTCCAAAGCCCAAAGGAGATGAAGTACCTTGGATCACACTCAGCTGTATTTTGATCAAAATAACGTGATATAAGTTTGGTAGTAAGTAGAGAGAAAATGCCATAAATACAAGGTTAAAGCCTACTTGGATGTTAGGACTTAGGAGCAACTCCTTGTGCATAATCTGAGACTCTAAATAGCCTTTTCCTTTTTGTTGACAAGCCTGAGTAACCTTCAGTACAAGTGTATAACCCAAACTACCCACGACGACTCCCTTCTCAGTGCCAGAAGGTCCACAAGATTTTCTGCTTTAATGCCAAAACATACTCCTACCCCTACTGTCAAGGGTTACTTGTAGAAACCCTGATATATACAATCTGGTACTTGAGAATAGAAAAACATTCGGCTTAAGCAGATATGAATAATCGGATGTGCACCCATATAACAAATTAGGTGTGCTTATTTTTCCATTGGTTGTTGGTTATCTCACTTGTCAGGATAGGAATAATCAAGTGTCATGTGGTATCAATATTTATCAAACACCAATAAAAACATTCTGAAATGCAGATTCACAATATTTTTAAATCAACTTTTTTTATACAGATTCAAAAAATACAGTACAATAATGTGCCAAGCACCCCTAAGTCCTTGGCTAGACACCATGATCATTTTTCTTTTACACCTACCCCTATTGGGGGATTAAACCCTAGTACAACTGGATTCTGTTTGCCCCTTCTTGGCTAATCTAGCAGCCAAGTTGTTGGCTGATCATGATACCTGTAGATTGTTTTAGCTCCATCGTCAGCTTCTCGATCTCCCTCAGACTGCATCTATAGTTCCACGGCCGAGCGAAATTCCTTCTCAACCACCCAATAATCACTATAATCTAGAGACTTTTCCGGCCATAATCCTTGTAATACTGCACACAATTCTGCTCATGTTGAATCCATCATCCCAACAGAAGCAGGCCCAGAGTATAGAGCTAATATGTTTCCATCTCCTTCCCTAAATAACTCAGATTCACAATTCAAGAACCAGGCTCTTACAATGAGCTAATATCTAGAACAAATGCTACTTCGAGGGGTGCAACTAGGGCGATATCTGGATGGGCTTTTGTCAAAAACTCAAAATTCGAATAGGCCTGGCCGATAGCCCAAGCAAGTAGAGTGTAAAATAACAACTCGGGCCAACTTGAGTTGCGCCTCTATTCTTCCCCCCACAACAATCAGTAAGGAATTAATATTAGAAAAGTTGCAGCATTTCTGGAAACTACTCATCCAACGTTGACCAATCAATGGTAGGACAAAGCCAACTTTACATGTGAAGGGCATTGTGGAAATGGTTTCTCATTACCAAGCTTCTGCTGTAAAATATGCTAGTACAGAGATATCTATTTTTCGTTATTTCAGAGTCCAGGTATCTAAATAGGAACTAACTAGACAACATAACCAACCCAACCAGCAAGGGCGAAACACCTTAAAGAACTTCTAAGTGCAACATAGTTTCATGAGTATTTTGGCTCTTCTACAGTAATTCTCATCCTCAAAAGGCACAATCTAAGAATAGAAATCTTCCAACCAACCTGCAGTATTGCTTATTTGTGAGTTTGAGATCAGGCAAATGTAAAGTCACTGGTCACTACACAAAAGTTGCAGAAAGAACGATGAGGTTCCACAGAAGACGTCATTATCTTAAAGTGAAAGCTAGATTAGCAGGAAGGAAAAGCCTTTCAATATATGAAAGGGATTCAACTGATTCCCAGCTGTTACAAAAAATGCTGTAGGTAGTATACCAAAGTAGGGAATCTCTATTTATTTCTCCAGCCTGCTATAAGAGACTAATCCATGTACTATTATGGAAGATCTGCTAAGAAATTTTCTTCCCATGACACCATTTTCTTGAGTTCAATACAACTTGCAACAACTAAGGACCACCAAAGGACTACTGAATTTACTTGTGGCACTGAACCATTGTGCCAGAATAGGACCATGTAGCCAAACCTCATTTAATTGGAAAAAGGCTTGGTTAAATTGAGTTGATTTTTGCCAAGATGTGTTCAGAAGTACGACATAATTTGGCATTATGGTCCCTTCTGTGGTAAATCCTCATCCACAAGAGTATTTATATGGTAAGAAAATCTTCCAAGGACATCCGACCCATATTGACAGGTTCAGAAACACAGTATCCTCCTATGCAAGTTGAACTCTGGTGATTAAAATCCATCTCTAGGTATGCTGCAGTTATAGATAAATACCAGAACCTCCATTCTTCCTAACTCACACCTTTCACTTACATGATGGTTCATGACGCTTCTGCAGGTTCTGGTCTATCAGTGGATCGAGAATTGCTAGTTATCCACGGATCATTGCTTTAGATTCAAAGCTTCCACCATCAGCTATTGAATTTAAATCTAAGAGCCACAGATTCATTCCGTCGAGACATTCCACTCAACCATCTGCTATCTGTATTAGGTAGGTGCCTCCTCCCTTGTGACTCATTTTACCAAGTAACATTAGGTTGTTTCCCACAAAAAAGGGTCTAAAATGTTATCTTTGTTGCCAAAACATTTGATATGAAAAATAACATTCATCCTGTTCATTAGCTGTTCATTTGTATTAAAAAAGCTAGGAGACAAAAGAAAATGTTACAAAAAAGTGTCCTCAAGAATCCATGGGGTGTTGAAATCTAACATGTCCAAAAAGGACAAATCTATTTATGAGAGTCCATGTAATACTTAAGACCTTGTTTGGTTCGCAAGAATAGGGGTCTGGAATTGGAATCGGAATGGACTATTCCAATTCTAACTGTTTGATTGAGTGGAATCAGAATCCCATTTCCATTCCTGCTGGAATGACATTCTCCTATTTGAGGGAATGGCCATTCCTTGCCTCTCCCTTGGAAATGAAATCCCATTACTACTAATTTCACTTCTCATTCCCATTCCTGTCTGAACCAAACAGACTATGGAAATAGAAGATTCTGATTTTGATTCCGATTCCAGATGCAAACCAAACGGACCCTTATTAAACTAAGAATACAATTTAGACATGTTATCCTTGACAAAAACAATAAGAATACATCAAAAAGCTCAAAATTCTATGCGTGGTTACACAGATGGCTAAACAGACGTTGTGTTCAGCCAATCCCGATTCCCTTTATCCAGGCTTGGGACCAGCCATGTGGGTGTCAATGCTCTACATGTAAAATATTATTATTGGGTCAAAATGAAAATTATTAATTACACAAATTAATATGGAATAACAAATTTAATTGCAACACATTCTTCACCTCACTTTGACTGCTGAATCTATTGGCTTAACCCAATGCAATTATAACATTTCAATTACTGTGATAGTAAATAAAATATAATAAAGGACGAAACTAGGTATTGAGTTTTATGGAAATGATACAAATTTTTTTATTTGAACCCAATAATTTAGACCATGTGCCGGAGCAATACTTGAGCAAAAGGAGTTTGAATTAATGACACTATAACCATAAAAACAAAACATCAATTAATATATAAACTATTAATTATTTATGGATTTTGACTAAATTAGTGTCAAAATATTATAAATTATAACCATAAAAACAAAACATCAAAACAAAACATTATAACCATAAAAACAAAACATCAAAATATGTTGCATATTTTTGTGCGTTAAATAATTCCCAATTGCTCAAAACGAAGTCTAATTGTTATTTTGCATTGAAAAGTTGAGATCCCATACTTTTGCTCTTGAAAATTTCCACACTAGTCAAATTGGTATCAGGAAAAAATATTATAAATTACATATAGATAGCATGTCTATAAGGTAGGCAAAAACATTGAGCCTAGTTTTACAGGCTTAACAAGAAAATCATAGTATCTTGACAAATAGACCTGGAAGGAGACTAAACCAATGCAAAGCAACCGTCCAAATGGTCTATGAACAACAATTAAACTAGAGGGAAAGTTCCAACAAGTAGGACTGAGAGGAAGCATACTTGTCAAGGAACCAAGGCCAGGCTAGGCAACAAGGGGCACTTAGGCGATGGATTTTTTTTTAAGTAAACCATATATTCTAGGGTAGTTCCCTAGGTTTTATAACCATCTTTCCTTAATAATTATCCATAAATTTCATGTTTTTAGTTTATAAAATCAACATTTTATGAGAAGAAAATGAATAAATGAAAGAAAATTCAAAAAATATAGGGGCAGAACCCCTACTTGTGTTACAGGAAAAGAAGAAAAAAAAAGGTGGAAGAAGAAGAAGATCTGTAAGAAGAAAATATGTTGATTAGACAAAATTTTAAGTTCTTCCCTTGCTTATTGGTTCAGGTTCTGAAATCTTTGAGGATTCAATCAAGGATCAAAACTTCGATACGATAAGCCCTGTATCGGGTGTATTGTATTATATCTTTGGCACCCCAATACATGTTTATAGGTGTTTTTGGGAACCCATTTTTTAAAATAATATATATATATATATATATAATTTAAAAATGAAATTGAAAACCAAAGAAATAAAAAAAATAAGGGGAGTATCGTTATAAGTACTGATACACCTCTGTCGTTAGTAATGTTTGTGTGGATTAAACCCTAACAAATAAGAAAATAATAAAAAGAAATTAGTACATAAACACGTAAAATGAGTATTCTAGTTTAATAATGCCTATTTTATAATTATAATGTCAAAAAATTAAAAATATAGAAGTATTTTATAACATAGTGTACAAAACTGCTTGGCGACTGGGCGAGGCGAGCCTTCAAGGGTGCCTTGTCGCCTAGGCATTGCCTTGACAACTATGGAGCTGAAGGCAGTTTCCACCGACTTGTTTGTTGATCAAACCCAAATCAACAAGAAACTAATAAAAACAACTAGTATATGAAAATATTATAAACCCACAAAATGAATTATTTAATGTAACATCATCATCTAAGCCTTATCCAACTATATGGGGTCAGCAACATGAATCCTATTTCACCATTCTATTCTATTTATGAGTGCTAAAATCATCTATTACTAAATTGACCCATGTCCTTTTTGTTCTACCCTAGCCCTTCTAGCCCCTTAAACTTGCAACGGATCGATTTTTCTTATGGGTGCTATCAATGATCTTCAATGCACATGACCAAACCATCTTAATCTACTTTCTCTCATTTTACCACCTACTAGAGCTACTCTTATGTTGACTTCCTTTACGACCCTATCCTTTCTAGTTTTTTCACTCATCGATCTAAGCAAGCTCATTTATACTACACTCAACTCTTAGACATGTTCTTTCATGATTGCCCAACACTTTACTCTACACAACTTAGCTGACCTTACAACTGTTTTCCAAAATTTTGCTTCTAATCTATATTGTGCTCACATATCAAATAAGACTTTGGATGCATCACTTGCACATCCTGCTCTAATTCTATCGATGCCATCCCCAATCCCTCTTTTGTTAAGAATTATTGAACCAAGATACCTAAGTGGATTACATTAAGTTATCTCTTGGTTTCTAATCCTATGTTTACCCTGATTTGCACTCCTATTATTGTTAAATTTATGTAGCCCATATTCTATTTTAGTCCTTATTTTAAAACTTCTACTTTTAAGGTATTTGTCCATATACTTAATTTTGCTTTTAATTTTACATTAGTTTCATCAATTAAAATAATGTCATCAGCAAACAACAAGCACCACGGGATCCCCTCTTGAATATATTTAGTCGATTCATCTATTATTAGTGCAACTGCAAATAAATAAGGGCAAAGTGCTAAACCTTGATGACAATCCATCATAACTATAGAATCTATTGTCTATCCCATAGGTATTCTAGCATTGGTGTTGCATCCTCATACATATTCTTAATTATGCATGCATACCTATTTGAAACCCATTTCTTTTCCAAGAGTCACCTTATAAACTCTTTAGGGATTTTATCATATGCTTTCTCTAGATCAATGAACACCATATGAAGATTTCACTTCATCTCTCAAAATTTCCTCACCAATTGTCCCAAAAGAAAGATAGCATCCATGGTTGATCTCACTAGCATAAACCAAAATTGGTTCATTGAAATACCTGTATAATGTAATAACCTTTGCTCAATTATTCTCTCCCAAAGTTTTTATAGTGTAGTTCATGAATTTAATCCTTCCAATTGTCAATAGTCATTACAATTTTATATATCACATTTGTTCTTAAACAAATACAAAAACCATACTATTTTTTTTCCAATCATCAAGAATCTTCTTTTCTTTCATCATCTTATTAAATAGGTTAATTAGTCATAATGAGCCTACCTCTCCCAAGCCTTTTGCACACTCCTATTGGAAATACCAACAAATTCTAATGTCTTTCTCTTCATATTATTTAGCACCTCCTTTACTTAAATAATTCTAAGTTTACAAAGATAAGTGTGATTTCTAACACTATTATAGTTATTGATCTCTCCTTCATTTGCACCCTCTACATGTTCAATAATTTTTCAAAATAGTTTTCCCATCTTTCCTTGATAATCAAGTTGGGATTTTGAACTGACAATCTGGGTAAGTCGAATTAGAGTATCCGATTGGATATGTAATACAATGATTCAAATTTGATTTGAAATTTGAGAAATTATCAGATATTTGATGATAAATCCATTTCGATTCGTTTAATTTGATTGAAATTAAAAAAAAATAAAGAAAAAATCAAAGGAAAAAAAAAAAGAAAAGATGTTAGTTAGGGTTCGATGCATAACTTGCTCTTGTAATACCTTATATTTGGATCAATTCTCGTTGTTCATGTTTTGCAACCAAAACCCATTGTTATTCAAGATTTTTTGCAATGGTTAAGGAATGGACAATGAAAAATTTAGGTGAAATCCGCAACAATCCACTGAATGTTGGATTGAGTCAATTGGACAAGGTAGACAGTCAAGATGTCAATACCCGGCTTCCTCTCCTTGTTAATGAGGAGATAAAGCTTAACTCCATATTTTCTAAGCTCTTTGACATGGATCAAGCCATCAAGGGTGAGGAGAATTTTTTGGCAAAAACCTACCATACATAAACTTCCTTGTCAACATTTCCGCTTGAGTTCAAGAATTGATTTAGATTCAACATCTAAATCGTACAACTTGTCTGCTTCTGTCCAAGATTGAACGCCATTGTCATCCTTACCAAAGATTTCTAATGGTTGGAATTTCTTGCACTTCGCTGCAACGAGATTTCAAAGCTTTTCTTCTACTATTTATTTTAGATCTGGATTTCGATTTCTTTATTTGCTTGGTTTCTTTTTCATTGTGGATAAGAAGGAAAAAAAACAAAGAACAAAGATGAATGCTCTTTGTTTTGTCGCATTAGCTAAGGGTAGGGAAACCTAGCAACTTAGGGAATAGGGAATTATTAGGTTAGGGTTTCTTGTTTAGCCACTTAGGACCTGTTTGGCAATGTTCTGCAAGAGTGTTTCTCTCGTTCCCGATGCTCCCGTGGAACAAAAACATGTTTGGCAAAAAAAAAAACACGAGAAACGAGTCATTCACAAGTGAGAACAATGCCCAAAAAATGTGTTCTTTGGGAGTGACAAATCAACACTCCCGGAAAACACATTCTCAAGGAACATGTAGTTCCCACATCATCCCAGTTTATTTACAAACATGTATTCGCTCTTCCCACGTGAGAGAAGGGGTAATGTCATCATTTTGCATTGACGACATATACTCTCCATCCCTCCAAGCCCTAGTCTTTGAGCAATCTTCATTTGTTCTCGGTGCTCCCACTGTAAACCCACTATGCGTCAAAGACCAACAGCTAACGACCAGTTTATCATCTCTGACGACCATTTTCTAATCAAAATCTCATACATGGGTAAAGTTTTCTTTATTGTTGGCGTTTCTAACTTTGTATGCTTTGTTTTTTCATCCTAAAACTTTTTCCATGCTCTATTTTCTTCCTAAATGCATATCCTTTGTTGTTATCTTCACGATCTCATGCTACTACATGCCGGTTAGGTGAAACATCTACTATTGCACAGATCTTGTCTCAGGAAGTAGGTAAAATCGATGTGAGGATCATGATTGGAGTGCTAATTTAGATCCCCAGGCCTCCAACCCCCCTATACTCAAAATAACAAGGAATAGTTTTGCTATGAAACGCTATTTCTGTTTTTGTAAAACAAAAATCCGTTTTCAAAAAATAGTTTGCCAAACACCTCTGCTGCTTCCGAGGAACAAGAAATAAAATTCTTGTTCTAGATTAGGAATTTCTAAAAGAATAGGAACATGTGAGAAAATTGCCAAATAGGACCTTAGGAAAAAGGTAATTACTAGGCTAGATTTCTTTTGTCTTATCACCAAACAAAAACAGGTAAAGTTTATACGTGTATCTTATGGTTATACATACATATGTGTAAATATATAATGTAATATATCACGTATTAATCAAATCAAATCAGATTTTTTCACATTGAATCGGGGATATATTTGAATTCAATCCAATAAGTAAACGAATCGAATTTATTGATTTGATCCAATTCGATAGTCCGATTAGGTATATTCGAATCCGACATAATTAGATCAAAATCCAATCCATTTTCACCCCTATATAAGTTCCATTATCCCCCTCTTTAGTGCCTAATTTATGATAGATCTCATTGAATTCCTTAAACTAAACTTCACTTTCTTCCTAACTTCCTTTCTTATGGTTTTAATTTTTCAAGTGCTCTCTATTTTTAGTCTTGCCAATCTTTATGACATGCTCGTTTTAACATGACTATATTTTGAACCTCTTCATTCAACCAACCTCTTCCCTTTGGATCACCCTAAAATGTCCTTTCCTACTTTATATCTTCAATCACCTATCATTAGTTTTTCCATCTAACTCCACTTTCCTTCTACTAACAAGCTAACTCTAAATTGTGCTAGCTTTTTTTTCTTTTAGGTTTCCCCACCCAATTCTTCGACACCTACTTTCTTCCTTATTTCCCTTCCATTTCCTGATGCGCACATCTACCACCGCTATTCTATGTTGTGTTACTAAGCTTTCCCCTAGAATAACTTTAGATTCCTTATACACCATTCATTTTGTTCTCCTGGTAACGAAAAATCTATTTTACATATGTTTGGTCCACTTTTAAATGTTATTCAGTGTTCATCCTTCTTTTTAAAATATGTTTACTATTGCCATATCATACTATTACAAATTTAAAAATTGTATCTCATGTTTCATTCCTCTATCCAAGCACAAATCCTTTGTGCACCGTATTATATCCTACACTTCTTTTCCCGACAATCCCATTTAGGTCTCCTCCTATAAGAATCTTCTCTTCATTTGAAATTTCTTGAATTAATCCTTCTAATTTCCCCAAAATACTCTTAATCTTCTAAACCCACTTGTGGTGCATAATGTAACAATGTCTATTGTAATATAATAAACTCATAAAAATATAAATACAGTACCTTTTATAAAAACAAGCCATCACTATAGGTTCCTACCTAGGCATTGCCCTGACAACTAGGATTAGTCTCTGCAAGGCTAAAGATAGTACATAAAAATGAAGTTATATATCTAAAAACAAAGTAAACAAGGTAAAGCTCTAAGCACAACAATAGACTTGTGCCTTTCCATAGTAAGTGACCATGATTAAGGTAAAACTCAAGCACCTTGTCACATCTTGCTTGAGCAAAGGATAAAAGGAACTTGTAGCTAAAGGTTTATTGGCAATGGAGGAAGGTTCTAGTCAAGGATAGTGTTTTAAAAGCGCAAGGTGCAAAAATGGTGCAAGGGCCAATTTGCACCCGAGGCGCAAGGCGCAAGGCGAGGCACACACCTTTTTGAAGCAAGGCGCAAAACTACAAAAATTTGCTAAAAATAAAAAAAAAGGCCAAAATTTTTCAAAAAATGCAAAAAATAAAAAAAAAATATATTAAGCATAATATTAATAAGAAATCTAAACTTAAATTTTAAAATTAATGGTTTACAAACCTATTGTCTAAAATTAAAATACATAAACATGACATGTAAAGCATATTTAAATGAAAATTTAAAAATAAAACCACATATTAAACATTTTCTAGCATGTAAAGCCCATAATCTCTTTTTTTCCTCAATTGCATTACTTAAAGTAGCTAATGTGATATAAAACATATTATATTCTTAATTCTACGAGTCGCCTTTGTGCCACGCCCCTCGAGGCAAGCCCAAACAAGTCCATGTAAAACATATTACATTCTTGTTTGGGCTTGCGTCAAGGGGTGTGATTGAGGTTCAAGGGCGAAGCCCTCGGCCCAACCACTAGATTCAGAAAAGCGTACAATTTTCAAAAGGAACATATTTGGGCCAATGCGTATTAGGCTGGGTGAGGCGCCTATCCTAAAATGTGCCCTGCCTATGCGCTTCAGTGCACCTTTTAAATCACTGGTCAAGGCCAAAGTTTTTGGAGCCTTCTAGAGTGTTCTTCAATAGTCTAGAGTTCTCTAGAACTTTCTAGTCTTGTGGAGTAACATGGAGGGTTCTATGGCCTAGACCTAGAGATATCTAGAAGTATCTAGGCATGCTCTAGAGAATTCTATAAATAGGGACCCCTCCCTCGTTTGTAGCCATCCAAAGAGTGATCCAAAAGTCGTATGCCTTTGTAAAGCTTTGTGAGTGTAATACAAAGTTTATTTCCAACATCCCTTGTCCTGAATGTTAGTGTTCCTTAGTGTTCTCTTAACATTTGATCTCACCAAGAAAAGTAATCTTAAGTGGTTGTAATTCCGACTTGCTTGTGGGGACAAGTAACTTCCACATGACTTAGGTGAGGCAAGGTCAGGTTGTGACAACCACCTCTAAATCTCTTCTTTTCTCAAAAAATAACATATATTGTGAGACCATTTTGGAAAACACTCATGTTTTCTTAGAAAGAGCTTTTCCATATGACAAGATGTGAAACATGACTATTCGTTTTAATGCAAGATCAGCTATGTAATTTGACTTGTGCTCCTAAGGCATAAACTTAAGTTTTGATACATGTTCCCTGGATAACTAAGGCACCATAAAAGTTAGAGGGTCACCGAGGGATAGTGGGATCTACTAAACTCACCAATTCTGCTTATGGGTAAGGAACATTCATCCAAACAAGACTCTCTTTCTTTCAACATCTCTATATTGTTCCAATTTTACCGAATGTCTCCGAAGAGACATCCAATAAAATTTATAAATCAACTATGATTAAGTATTTTATGAAAAAATAAGCAATTGGAGATCTCTTACATTAGAAGTAGAACATTTTCTAATCAAAAATGAAAAATTTTTCCTATGCATCTAGAAGGAAGAACTTGTTTACTAGAGGCTGACTTTATTTCAAAGCCTAGCCGACTCCCTAGCAAATGACAAGCCTTGGGAAGCTAACTGTTTTGTGGGACACCTATACCATCTTGGCCCCCATTTCTTTGTCATATATGTATCCATATTGGGGATGATGACAGATAAATAATAGAAAGGAAAAAGGAGAAGATAAAAGGAAGTCCTCGTAATTAATGCTCCTAACAACACTGGATTTGGCTAAAGAATTCATCAAGCCTTTTCCCAAGCATGAAGCCAAGAGAACGAGATGTTCAACCTAGAAGCTGTAGTAAAGATCAACTTAATCAATCACCAAGTGGCATACTTCCTCCTCTTGGTTAGCCGAAAGATGGTACTCAAATGCTCAAACTATGATATGCTATTAATACAAGAAATACAAAGACAAGGAAGATTGAAGCCAACAAAAAGAAAATTGCTTTAGACCTATTAGGCTCCCCAATTTCTCTTTGTACAAAGAATTTTGTATATGACTTGCCTACTTTTACCAAACTCCCCAAATAATGCAAGGTCCTTGACTATCAAAAGAAAGCCCATGTAAGTAAACTTAATCCAAGCACAAGGGGAGGTATCAATAGCAACGTAACCGCTCAACACCAATACATAGAAACTCATGGGAATTAGTGCTACTGGGGATGAGGGGAATACTGAAACCTGTAGGTCTATTTTAAAACTAGAGAAATTGGAATCAGCTATTGTTATTTAAAAGAAGAGGAAAAAGGAGTAAATGTGGTCATAGAAGTAAAGAAAATGTGACAAGATGAAGGAAAAGGTATATGGGGGGAGAGCAACTGCTTGATCATCTGCATCTATTTAAGTACTTTGTTTGGACCATTTGTTTTGGAGGGAGGAGTTTCCAGATTTTGAAAGTGTCATTGCTAATGCTGATACATGTTATTGGCACGAATTCTAGCAGCATCAAGTTGGACTTTCAGGGGTTTCTTTTGGGTTTCTTCTATTGGGAATTCTTCTTGGTCAAGATAGTGAAGTGTTGAAACACTTTTTTTATTTTATATAAAACATAGGTGCATTCTAATATCTAAGGGGAGAATGGGGCTAAGGGATTTTCTTAATTTCCCTTGAATCCTTATCCTACTGTATACATTTGTATCTTCTTTGATGCAGGAGCTGATGAATCAAAATTGGAAATTTTGAATTTCTGTGTTTTTGGAGAATAGGGGTATTTTTGTCATTTTGATTATTGTATGTAGGGTGGTCCAGCCTATTGGTTTGATTTGTCGGTCATAGTTTAGTCATGTTTAAATTTTCAGTCATTGGTGAAGTAGTTTAAGAATTACTTAGTTTTCATAACTTGGTGTGGTAGAATGGTAATTTGAGTTCAATCCAATTGCAAACAAGTTCAGATCACTATAAGCAGATCACACCCAAATAAGAATTCAGACAAACAGATGCCATTTGCAACCCCAGAAAGAAAAATATGAACACATAAATTTACAAGTTACCCAAATATCCTGCATGGTAAAAATTATGCATAAAATGGCAACTGCAAACCAAGAAAATTTACACAGCTCATTAACAGAAACATCTACAGAGGAAATCTATGCATAATAAGAAATCCATTAATTAAAAGTTTTACAGAAAATGCAGACTTGACTTGACTCGACTTCCAGATCTTATTATGCTTTATTATCTGTATGTTATTAATTTGAATGGTACAAGGACAAGGTTACTAGGGGTCCACATTTGTTTCTAACTTGACTTCCAGATTCTAAAGCTTTAGGGATAAACCTAGGAATTACATTTTTCACTATATCATCTCGTGGGTATTCAAGTTTAGTTATATTCATGGCAATGGTTTAGATTAATTAAGAACTTTTCTTCCCCTATTCCACAGTGATGCTCAAATACATGCATGGACCTAATGTTTTCCTTCTTACATGCTAGTTCTGGCAAAGGGAGGCAGCAAACTTGAGGCAGCAGTTGCACAAGTTGCAAGAAAATCACCGGTACCATCTTCTCAGACTTTGAATTGACTGGATTTAACCATACAAAAAGCATGCCTAAAATGTTAGTCTATGAATGCAAGATCTAGAAGTAAGTTTTTGTTTACAATGTGTCTTCGTAATCCAATGAGAACATTGGCCTAAGCTATATTGTGGCCCCTCAAAAATAAGAACATATTGTAGTTAACAGGAATATAAATAACGGTAAGAAAACAGTAAAAAATCATTGGAAAGTTATAAGAACCCCATGGACATTAAAAAAAGGAGAAAATGAACATGAAAATGCAGTAATATTTTTGAAAATGAAAAAAAAAAACAAACAAGAAAGTAAAACTCATTTTACTACTATAAGCAAATCCTTTGGAAGATCCCTTGGTCAGACATTTGAATAGGAACTAGGGATAAGTAGTATTAGGGGGTAGGTGATGGTGATCATGCAAGCCTGGGATATTGCAGGTAGGCAGTTGCTGGTTTCTCTCAGCCCACCAACTGTATTTTCATGTATTCCTTCTTTCAATCCCATATTAAATAAAATTGCACTGACTTGTTTCCAATCAAAAACAAAAGTTGGGATTGACTTCACCTTACGGTGAAGCACACCAGTCGATGTCAAAAAACAATCTATACAAAGGATCAGGGCACAATCTATAGAAATTGCCACATTAGGAAATCAAACCCCAGAATAACTTAGCTCTAATTGCAACTTGTTTGGATAACCCATCTGCTAAACTTGTATATTCATCTTCCAAATGTTTAATTCCCCTTATGAAGTGCCTATATCCAGGAAGCAGTGCAATTGTCTCTTAGCCAATCCAGTACCTTATCCAGTATCAATCCTTGCAATACCAAGAGTACTTCTGCCCTAGTAAAATCACCAATACCAATATGTCCAGAAAACAAAGCAATTATATTCCTTTCACTGTTTCAAAAAGCTCCCCCTATGACTGAATTGCATGGCTTCCCCAAGTTGCAATTGTCAAGGTTTGAAAAATAAAATTAGGGATTGGCAGATGCCAAAGGGAATTAGAAATATTCCTTGCCAAAGAAATTGCTGCATCACATGCTGCCAAGTACTGATCATGTCATCTACAGAAAAAAGAGCGAAAAAAAAAATTATAGCCTTCACTTAATGTGAAACCTTTATGACATTGTTTTCAATTACATCTCCCTTACTTGAGTCTTTTCTTTAAGGTTTCTAGTATCTTCCCTATTTTGGATGGAGGGAAAACAAAAGAGGTATCAAATAACCTAGAGATGCCAAATAGGTGGTCTCCAGGTGGCAGTGAACAAATAATGCATGAGGTGTCCCAATATGGTCACAAAGTGCATGGGACAGAAACAACTGGTTTCATCATGATCCCTACATGGGCAGAAGGATAGAAGTCAGATGTTCCTTGTAAGCTGCAATAACTCACAAATGTTAACTCTCTGATGACATACAACAAAAGGCTCCAATTTTATGAAGGGTGGACCGTGGACCCAAATCCAAGAAAAGTCACTCCTTTCCCTTTATGATTCATAATGAAATATTCTCTATCAACCAAAGGAAAAAAAAAAAAAAACATGTTTTGCACATTGTAACAAAAAAGGAATGTTTGAACATTTTCAAAACAGAAATAGTCACTGCTGAGGCTACTAGGTTGCAGGTGAACCAATCCAATTGTTTGCGATGACCACTCAAGCTGCCCAAAGAAAAAATGAAAAACAAACTAAATCGAATTAAAAAATAGTAAAAAATCATAAGTCACGTTTTAAATCTATTTCATGTCAGTACAATTGTAAAGCAATAAATGTGGCACCTATAAATACAGTTATTGATGAAATCTTTAACCAAATAAATAGTTTGGGATTCAAAACCCAATTTTGGGATTGGTTTGTGAATCAACCAACCCATCAACTCCACTCCTGGTCCCAGAACACCGATTCCCAATTATTATCTACCAAAGATATGTTTTTAACCTGTTAGGAAACCTTAACGGATACACTGAAAGACTATAATTGTTGAAGAATCCACCTATTTCTCATAAATAAGCTCAAATCAAATCTGCCTTAACCCAAACTACTTGTATCTGGATTACAATAAATATAGTATATTTTCATGTAAATTATTTATAAATATATAACCAAAGATGTAGATGGTGTCTGTCTATATAAACCAAAGGTGTACATCAAGATGGTGTTTCCTACAACTCCACTATCTTACATGCAGGCAACTGATGGGAGAACAACTTTCTGGTTTGACTGTGAAAGATCTACAACATCTAGAGAACCAACTGGAAATGAGTTTGCGTGGTGTCCGTATGAGAAAGGTCAACAAATGCTAGTCTTCAATGCTTACTCAATAATCTTGCAATATTATCATATAAGAATTTAAATGGATTTTGCCTTCTACAGGACCAACTTTTAACTGATGAAATACAAGAACTGAACCGAAAGGTCTTCCCAGAAACAATAACCACCACATATCCCTTTTATTTGGCTTAACATTGGTTTCACTTGTAGGCTGTAGCTAACTTTATTGAGTTCATTGCAGGGAAACCTCATTCATCAAGAAAACATGGAACTTTACAAGAAGGTAAACCTCATTCGTCAAGAAAACATGGAATTGTATAAGAAGGTACTTGTTTCGATAATGAATAAAAACTACAAAAAAAAAAACTTATGAAACGTATATATCAAACTTATCCATTCGTTGGTATTTACAATCATCAAGTCCATGATAGAAAGAAAAGTTAACTAGATGAACCTGAGAATTAAGTTTCGGGTATCAGGTTTATGGAACACGGGATATCAATGGAGCAGACAAAAACACCATTATTCCAAGTGGTTTTAGAATTGGAGAGGACTTACATGTGCCCATCCATCTCCAGCTAAGCCAGCCACAGCAACAAAATTACGGCACACCAGCAAGTCCTACAAAGTTGGGGTAAAGTCTTCTCTTTGTTACTTTTGCAATAACTTCTCATTTTTATCTTGATCCCAATTACATTTCTCAAATATTGCAGCAGCTTACAACTGCAATAGGGAAGCAGAATGGTGAACTGTGGATGAATATTACAGGAATCTCCATCAACAGCATGCCCCATAGCTATGAAGTCATGCTTCTTCCAAAGAAATGTGGTATATGAGCAAGAAAGTTTATATTTCCATGGAAAGCATTAGAGTTCTGTGAAACTTGACCAGCAAGCAATCTATGTAAACTTCCATAACAATAAAAGTTCTTTGTGTGCTTGGTGTTCTCAGTTATCACTAACGTCTACTTGCATTTGGTATTAAGCGGTTTGAAACATGAACTGAACCATATAATGGTCACATGAACAACATTAACTAAAAATCTAGTAGAAACATAACCAACGGTGAAGCATCTGACACAGGAAAATCTTCACGTGTTAATCAAAACAAGTGAAGAAAGACAATACATCCACAATAAGATACTATATCAGAAACGACTTTGCAAGTAATCAATTGACAGGAAACTTTACCCAATGTTGGTTCTGGCCATCTGGGTTGAGGGCTGAACTGGACATGGACCTACCTTTTGCATTTTTTTTGCATAAAGTGACCACTCTCAGACTCAAACCCGCATTCTCGCCCTTGTCAGCCTTAACCTTTGTACCAAGCTATCGCCCCTAGAAGTCATCAATTGATACTAGCTAAAAATATGAAAAGATTTAGTTGTAGGGGCGATTACTTGGTTAATGGTAACACCTCAGGCCAGCAAGCGTGAGAATCTGGGTTCAAGTTTGAGAGCAACCACTTTGTGCAAAAAATGCCATGGTTAGGACCATATTCAGTCTACCCCTCCCAACACCCCAGATAGCTGGAACCAACATGGTGTAATGGCCTTTTATTTAGTTTTGAGTTTGTCTCAACTAAACACATTACGAACTTCAGAGGATTCTGATATGCAAAGTGCATCTCAAAGGAGTTACAGGTAAATAGATTAGAGGGAAAGCACAATATCTACTTTACTAGTTAGTATCCAGCTTAATTGATTATCCATCCATGCTGTAATATAACATCTTGGCATGTGCAGTCATGTAAACTGTGACCTTTCACAGAGAAACTGCATTTTTATTATAAATAAATGGAAGGAAATTTCTCCTAAAAAGAAACAAAAACTATTCTAAAAGCAGCAATTTCTCCATTTTAATGGAGAAAGTTAACATAGGTCTCTTATCTTATGTGGGTAATACTTGAATAGATTTCAGAGGTGAAGATTACCATGCTTTATGGTAAATTTTTATAATGCAGATTCATACGAGTAAACAATGAAACTTTCAATAGCCTTTCAAAATGCCAAGATAATTGATTAATTAGCATACTTCCCCAAATTGGAAATCATGCATATACATTTCCAGATGTTAACATAAATGGAAGAATTGACTTAGTAAAAGTGCCAAGAGCTCAGAGCAATTGGTACATAACATTTACCATCAAACCAGGAAGTTGATCAATGAAATTACAAAATCTGACTGCATAGTCAACATTTCAAGTGCTAAAAGGGGTAATCATAACTAACTAATGTTTCTTATAATACAATAACAAAAATTATACTATACACTTAAAAAAGGCCAATTGCGGGAGAAATGCACCAAATGCTAGACAACTTAATGAAAAATCTGTTGTCTGAGCAGGCTTAAGGGCATTTCATGATGTGATGGTAAAACTCAGGCTGACAAGAATAAATGCTAGCATTTCAACTATGGAACAGCCACTTTGTGAAAAAAAAAATGCTATCATTTAGGTTCATATCCAGCCCAGCCCTCCTAAGACTCCAGATAGCTAGGGCTGGCATGGGTAATGGACTTTTTTTTTGAGTGTGAACAGGCATAACAATGAGGAACAAACATTTAGACAATTCAACCTAGAAAATCTCCAAAATCCTATAGTGTTCCTTGGGGAAAAAAGTTCCTGTAGTGTTCCTTGGGGAAAAAAGTTCTTTAAATTATTAATGTACTTTTCATCACTGATCAAGAACAATAGAAATTATTAAATTATTAATGTACTTTTCATCTCCAAAGATTTGTCAGTGTAAAGGCACCTGAGTTTAAATCATTGACACGATTCACATCATTGACTGTCAATGCACATGCAGTACAGGAAACAGCAGTTACTATTTTTCTGGTAATCTCAAGTAGTTTTCTACATTAATAGAGATCCTCCATGGCAGATATAAAAGAAGAAAAAAACAGTACCATATTCCAATCTAAAGAATTTACCCCAGAATCAGCTTATCTATATATGTCTTTGTTCAGTAATACCTTAGCAATACTACATTTAAATTTGTACCCAAGAGGAAAAAGGAAAGACGGAATGAAAAAAAGAAAGAAAATCCCGAATTAATTTTTCCCACCTACCCAGACATGTCATGAAAGATATCGATCAGAAAAATCTAAATTAGGATGTAAAATTCTAAAAGAAGAAGGCAATCTTTGGGTCAAATGCTCAGAAACATGTATAAAGATCAACTTTATTTGAAACCCTAGATGATATAAATGCTTTATGGGCCAGGAGGGGAATTATATATTATAAAACATATCAGGAGAAAGGTCTAGTTTGGTAAGTCAGCAAGGGTGACAATAAATTCTTGACTGAGCCACAAACACAACCATCGAAGAGAGGATCCAAAACAGGGACTGGTTAACTGAAAATCTAGAGTTTAAAGTAGCCAATTAAAAAACCCACATAAAAAAATGTCAAACCTAAATACGACAGCAATTGATACCAACATCCATTCTAAAAGAAATTATGGCCAGACCTATCCCAAAGGAAAACAAAGATGATTATACCGGGGTCACTAATGTCAGGAAAACGATGATTCCACCTGATGATGCGCGATCCGGTCTGTCCTAGCTGCCGGTTACCTCGCTTCTGACGAGATCGGAGGTGCCTGAAACAAGGAAGAAAATGGAGGCTTCCGGGGAGGAACCCGGTTGGAATACTCCGAAGCTCAAGTTAGTGTTCTTCAGAAGGCAAGGGAAATGAGGAATTCTAAGACCAGAAAACGCAAGAATCACATACCCTCTTCTTTGTGAGATGGGGGCCTTTTATAATCACCCTGTGTGCTCATTTCCATGCCTCTGCCAGATCGGGTCACTTCCTTCTGTCGACTGCTAGTTCGGGTGTCATAACCTCCATTGCCAGTTACCAGGGCTGCCTCTGTCCGTCTGGGATGGCGGTGGCAGGTGGCCGTTGGATAGCGGTTGTCATGTGTCAGTCCTCTGATCGGTCAGGTGTTCCGCCTCCGTGTACGGTCTCCTGGGCATCAGGTACGATTGCTCAGTCAGGCGATTTGGAGCCGAAGAGGTATTTTAATGTGAAGTCTTGAATTCGGATAGGAGTATGGCCCGAACTGCCCCTAGGTGGGTAGTTCAGGTTTTCGGCCTTTGGTGCTCTTTGTAAGGCTCAGGACCTCAAAGGGAGAGCTTGGGACTCTTTAGTTCGGAGCTCGGTTTGTAGGTTCCTTCGAGGGAGCTTAACTCTCTTTAGTTCGGAGCTCGGGTTACAGGTTCCTTCAAGGGAGCTCGGCTCTTTAGTTCGGAGCTTGGGTTGCAGGTTCCTTCGAGGGAGTTTGGCTCTTTAGTTCGGAGCTCGGGTTGTGGGCCTACTGCCGTGCCGAGCTGGCGTTTCTGCCAGGTCACTCTCGGTTGCTTCCACGTGTCGCATGGCCTAGGGGTCGGGTCAAATCTTCCTCCATCAATTGCCCCCCACTCCCCGTGCTCGGGGTCTTGACCCGACGCGGGGAGTTCACGGGATGACAGGTGGATTTGCCTCGGGACACTTTGGCTTTGATCAGGAACTTTTCTGGTCCGGTCTGCTTGTGTTCTCGGCTCAACCAGGGTTGGCTTGGCTCGACCAGGGGTCAGTCCCGAGCTGCATGTGGCTCACGCACGCCAACGATTTCAAATTTTTAAATTTTGGAATGTGCGCACCAAAGTGTCTTTTCGTCGGGGAGTGCGCAGCTGACTTTGCGGGGAGCCGTTGGATGGTTTCGATCTTGGCCGTTGATGCGTGGGTACAGTGGCTTTAAATAGTGGGGGGGACCCCCAGTCACTTCCCTCTGTTATCCTTCAGTGTTTGTTCCTTGAGCTCGCGTCCAAACTGGCCAGCTTGCGTCACTCGTCCGTAGTTCGGTAGCTTTTCCTGGTGAGTCCTCAGCCCTTTGTTTCGATGTCTAGTTCGGGTATTTACGTAGTCTCCTGGGGGGGTCCGATGCTGGTTCTACGAACCGAGCTGCTGCCCCGACAGCCTTAGTGAGTCCGAGGCGGGGCCCGAGGTAGAGCTCGAGGAAGAGCTCGAGTTCGAGCCCGTATACCGAGTCACATCGGGTAGTTTGGCATCCACCTCCCGCCGAGGTCGGGTGCCAGATAAGTTCAGACCTTCCACTATGATGCCTGAAAGGCTTTGGTCCCTTATTGTCCAGTACAACCTGCTTGGGGAGTATACTTCATACCTTCGGGCGACTTTCCTTGGGAACACGGTCCAAATGAGATCGTGATATTCCGGGAGCAGCTTGTTGTCGGGCTGCGCCTTCCCTTTCATCCTCTTATCGTCGAAATCATGAACCACTTCGGCGTTACTATAGGTCAGCTCCACCCGAACTCTGTTCGTAACCTTGTTGGGACTATCTCCCTGTGTTGCGAGCACTGCCTTCCTTTAGACCTGGAAGTCTTTTCAGCTATCCTCATGCTCAAAAAATAGGCGGGTCCCCTGCCCGGGCGTAGGAGAGCGTACTACTTGTCACCTCGCCCGAGCTTCAAGCTTTTACACGACCTTCCAAACAAGGTCCCGGCATGGAAGCGGGACTACTTCGTGGTTCGAAGTGCTACCAGGTGGCCGTTTCCTACTGAGTGGGATTTGGCCGCTCCTGACCCCGGTGTCATATTAGATGAAGACACGGTGAAGGGCCTCTAGGACTGGAACCGGCAAGGACTCAAATGCGAAGTCTATCTGACGGAGGATAAACTCATTCAGGCCGGTCTGAGTTCGGGTAGGTTTCTTGCTCAGATAAAGATACTGTTGTTTGTGCTTTTATTCCCGTCTTTTGACGCCGAGCTCCTTTTTGCAGGTGTTATGGAGGCAGACAAGACTCGAGGTGCGAACTTGTTAGATGGCATGAAGCGGAAGAAGCGAGCTGCTAAGCGAGTTCGCGCTGATCCTTCCCGGGTGGCGGAGCCCGAGGTATTGAGGACGGAGCCTCCTGGGGAGCCCGAGGTGCCCCCTTCAGTTCAGGAGGCGGCAGGGGCTCCCTATGCTGACTCTGCCTATACCCGGGCTGCACCTTCGGGCTTGGGAAGCCACGGTGGGATTGGGAGCATGCTGACGCCGGGCTACGCTCTCCGAAAAAGCAAGGCCGCCACTTGTCCTGAAGAGGTCGCGCAGTGGGCCGATCTCCCTACCAATCTCATAGGTGCTCGGGCTGCAACTCACGCCATGGTGGTAAATCGGAGTGGTGTTTGTCCCCCTTTCTCTCTTTTTTTTTTTTTTACCGAGCTGATTTGTCCTCGTTCTGGCAGGTGAACTCCTCTATCCACGCCTTGGCGATCCAGGTGGAGAGACGCTTGAGACGGGCAGAAGCGCCGAGGCTGAGCTATCGAGGTCTCAGAGAGATAAAGAGGCCTTAGGAATGGTGGTGAGACGTATGGCCGATCTGAAGTTGGACCTGGAGCACCTGGTCGAGTACCTTCAAGAAGACATTAGGGAGAAGACGCAGATCTTTTCTCAAGCTGTTGAGGAGGCGAAGGCGAAAGCCGTTGAGGATTATATCGCCTCGCCACGCTTTGACGACACGATGGTGGGCTCGTATAGACGGGGTTTCAAGTTGAGCCGATGGATGATAAGGAACACGTACCCCGACCTTGATATCAGTGCCATAACCACCTCGCGCATCACTGAGGAGATGGCTGCCGCAGCTGATGACGATGCGGATTCCGAAGACGAAGTCCCTTCTGAAGGCGAGGAAGATTGACCTCTGGGCTTGTGAGCTCGTTCGTGTTTTTTGTTTGTTTTTTTTTTTCCTTTTAAACACTGTAAAGCAAACATTTAGCAATGAAGTACTTTTTCTGTTCAAAAGTTGTGCAAATATCCTCTTCTTGCCGAAGTGAGTATATACCCGAGCTGCTAGACTTAAGCCCCGAGGCAAGTTAACATAGTAAGGCTATGTGCCCGATCTGTTCTCCGCCCGGGCTATGTACTTCGGGTTCCATACTTGTGCAGATTGCTTTCGTTGATGAGGTGCCGAGGTCATCTTTAGCTCGGTATTCCGCCCCTTTCGGTGCCGAGGTCCTTGTTAGCTCGGCATTCTGGGCTTTATGCTCTGGTAGTTGCTCAGGGCCTGCTTAGTTTGATGATTTATAGGTAAAATCGTCTTAAGTTGACGATGTTCCATGCCCGGGGTATCTGTTTACCCTCCAGGGTCTCAAGCTCGTATGCTCCCCCGAGTACTCTCTTTACTTGGTAGGGTCTTTCCCAGTTCGGCCCGAGTTTGCCAACGCCGGGCTCAGGTACCATGATTTTGCGGAGGACCAGGTCGCCAACGCGAAAGTTTCGTTTCTTAACTCTGGCGTTGTAGTACCGAGCTACCCTTTGCTGGTATGCTGCGGTTCTAATGTATCCGAGGTCCCTCACCTCGTCAAGTAGGTTGAGGTTGGTACGTAGCTCGTCGTTATTAGTATTGTCGTTGTATGCTTCCAACCGAAGTGAGGGGATTTCGATTTCAGCTGGGATGACTGCCTCCGTGTCGTAGGTGAGGTTGAAGGGAGTTTCTCCAGTGGCAGTCTTCTCTGTAGTTCAGTATGCCCATAGGACACTAGGCAGCTTGTCTGCCCATAACCCTTTAGCTCGGTCTAGCCTGGCTTTTAGTCCGCGGAGGATAGCTCTGTTTGTGACTTTTGCCTGACCGTTTGCTTGTGGGTGCGCAACCGACGTGAAGTTTTGCCGGATCCCGATGCCTTGGCACCACTCTTGGAATTTGATGTCTTCGAACTGCTTTCCATTATCGGAGATCAACACCCGAGGTAGCCCGAAGCGGCACACTATGTTCTTCCAGAAGAAGTTCTGAACGTTTCGAGCTATGATGGTTACGAGAGTCTCAGCTTCAACCCACTTGGTGAAGTAGTCTACTGCCACTACTAGGAACTTTCTTCCTCCTGTTGTTGGCAGGAATGGCCCGAGTAGGTCGATACCCCATTGTGCGAAGGGCCATGGGTTGGTGAGGTACTTGAGGTCGGCGGCAGGCTGATGGTGAATATTGGCATGCTTCTAGCACTTCTCGCACTTCCTGATTAGCCCGACGGCGTCTGCTTTCATTGTTGGCCAATAGTACCCCTATCGTAGTGCCTTCTGAGCGACGGCCCTGCCCCCCAAGTGTCCGCCACATAGGCCTTCATGAATGTCGCGGAGTACGAGCTCAGCTTCGGGAGGTCGCAAGCAGCGCAGGTAGGGGAGC
>NW_010729279.1:583454-611691 GCF_000365185.1 Nelumbo nucifera | reverse complement strand
ACTTGAGGGGGAGTGTTGTGAGGATTATTTAATTGTTATTTTATAGTTGTTGTTAGTGTTAAGATGTTGTCAGTCARTTATTTTCTTTCTTTCTTATTAGTTTGTTTCTAGGGAGTGCCACCAGGGGCATACTTGTAATCTCCCATTCCTTTTATATTAAGTTAATATAAATAACTAAACTGGCGGCAGCCAGTAGTAGTAGGTTTTTGTCTCTCAATCATATCTTCCCCTTCTTCTCTTTCTCTCTCTCTCCATGAATGATTACAGGAACAAGTAGATCAACCAAGAGGGAAGAAACCGGTTGGGTGCAGATGGATATTTACTGTAAAGTACAATGCAGATGGCTCAATTGAAAGATACAAAGCCCGACTGATTGCTAAGGGATACACACAGACTTATGGTATTGTTAAGAATGCTTTTTTGAATGGTGATCTCCAAGAAGAAGTATATATGTAGTTGTTGCCCCCTAGTTTCTATGATGAAGATAATGGAAAGAAAGTTTACCGACTTAAAAAAGGCTTTGTATGCTTGAAACAGTCCCAAGGGCATGATTTGTTTACTAAAGGGTTGAGTAGTGGGAGAGTGGACTACATATGTAACAAGCTGGGATTATATGATATATATTCTCCAGCTTGAGGGGGAGTGTTAGTGTCGAGTATGTAGGGGTATTTTTGTCTTTGTGCTTGTGTTTATGTGCTGATGTGTAAGTTTATGTTAGATTTAATGTCCCTAACTTAAGTAGAGACATATGTGACTTTTCCACATTATTTTAGTAATATAAAATACATCTGGCCAAATGAGAGAGTGTGCTTTTATCTCATTCAAACCAGAATCTTTCCTCCTTGTTTCTCTTCTGCTCTTCTCCTTTCTCTCTTTCTCTCTCTCTCTCTTTCTCTCCTCTCTTCTCTCTCTCTTCCTTGATTGTTATCAGTCTAACAGGCAGACCAAACACTAACAAGGCTCAATTAAACAACACCCTATTTTTTAAGAAAACAAGTTCAGCCCTAACTCTCTTGGTTGTATATGTTGATGATATTGTGGTAATAGGCAGTGACAGTGATGAGATTGATTCCCTCGAGAAGTTACTTAGTAAGGAGTTTCAAGTGAAAGATTTGGGTGATTTGCGGTATTTCTAGGGAATTGAAGCATGGCATCTTCGTTTCTTAGAGGAAATATGCCTTTGATCTCCTAGAAGAGACTGGAAAATTTGGAGTTAAACCAACAAACACACCAACTGAACCGACTCACATGATAAATGCAGAAGGAGGTGATCCACTTGAAGATAAAACCATGGCATCTTATGATGTCAGTGTAATCAGTCAGTATATGCAGTCTCCCAGAACATCCCACCTTGTGGTTTGAAAGGATACTTGCTGATTATGTGGATGATAGGAGATTTTCCTTAGGGTACTGTGCTCTTGTTGGAGGCAATCTGGTTTCCTGGAAAAGTAAAAAACAAAATGTTATTGCCCACTCTAGTGTTGAATCAAAGCACAGATCTATGGCTAATGGGGTGGCTGAAGTGTTATGGCTAAGATCACTACTTGAGGAGTTAGAGATTTCTTAACAAAAGAGGAATAATAGAAAGTAAGGGGGAGAAGGAAAGAGAGGAATAAGGGAGAAGGTAGAAGAGAAGAAGAATGATTAGCGGGCAATAATAACCTCTAGCGGCACCAGAATATATTAATATTTATAGGGCAACCATAAATAAAAGGGAAAAGACGCTTATGCCCTTGTTGTAACTAAAGTACAATAACAGCCATAAAATAATTACTTTAAACAGACCAAACAGACCCTAACTAGGCAAAATAAGAAAAAAGAAATAAAGTAAACTATTTCAACACTCCCCCTCAAGTTGGGGCATAGATGTCAATCATGCCCAACTTGTCACACAAATTGTTATGCCACACATGATGAAGGCCCTCGGTGAAGATGTCTGCAAGTTGTTCTTCCAAGCTGACATATGGAGTGCACACTTCTCCACTCACAAGTTTTTCTATAATAAAATGCTTGTCCACTTCAATGTGTTCTGTCTTATCATGGAAGACTGAATTAGTAGCAATGTTGATAGCAACTTTATTATCATAATAAAGTGACATGGGGTTGTTAACTGCAAAACCCAGTTCACCTAACATGTTTCTTATCCACATGATTTCAGCAACTCCATGAGACAAAGCGTTGTATTCTGCTTCAGCACAGGACTTAACCACCACACTTTGCTTCTTACTTCTCCAAGTGACTACGTTTCCTCCCACAAAGGTACAATACCCACTGGTAGATTTTCAGTCATCGACTACCCTTGCACAATCAACATCTGTATAGACTTCCACTGTCAAATGCCGATGTTTCTGAAATAGCAAACCAGCCCCTAGAAACTTCTTGAGGCATCTAGAGATCCTCTCTGCAGGTTCAAAGTGAGTTGTCCTAGGATTATGCATGAACTGACTAAGGACACACACTACATAAGCAATATCAGGCCTAGTCATAGACAAATATAAGAGTCTCCCTACAAGTCTCTAGAACTTCTTCACATCTTTCAAGAACTCCCCTTGACCGTCTCCCAGCTGATGGTTAGGTTCAGTTGGTGAATCAATTGGCTTCACCCTTAACTTGCTTGTATCCTCTAATAGATCTAGTACATATTTCCATTAGGAAATAAAGATGCCCTTTTGAGAGCGGGCAACTTCAATCCTAAGGAAATAACATAAAGGTCTTAGATCTTTCACCTCGAATTGAGTGGCTAAGAATTTCTTTAGCCTCTGTATTTCAGTCTTCCAGTCTCCTGTGACCACTATGTCATCAACATACACAATTAAAGCTGCAATTTTCCCTTCACCTTTCTTCACAAACAGAGTGTGATCTGACTGGCATTGTTTGAACCCCATCCAATGAACAACTAAGTGAAACTTACTAAACCAGGCCCAAGGTGATTGTTTCAACCCATATATTGATTTTTTTAACCTGCACACCTTTTGCTCACTGCCTTTGGTGCAAAAACCTAGAAGTTGAGTCATGTGAACCTCCTCCTCTAAGTCACCATTCAAAAATGCATTTTTAATATCCAAATGGTGAAGTTCCCAGTCAAGATTAACTACCAATGAAAGGAGAGTCCTGATAGAATTCATCTTGGCTACTGGAGCAAATGTCTTTGCATAGTCTACTCCATATACTTGTGTAAATCCTTTTGCCACCAATCTGGCCTTGTACCTTTCAACTGTACCATCAGCCTTATGCTTCACTATGAACACCCACTTGCATCCCACCGGTTCCTTTCCTTCAAGAAGATCCACCAACTCCCAAGTGCCATTTTTATGCAATGCATCAATTTCTTTCTTCATATGCATCTGTCCATTCAGGTTTGGATAAAGCTTCTGCCACATTCTTAGGAATAGAAGCACTGTCAACGGATGAAAGGAATGCACAATATGAAGGTGAAATATGATCATAAGACACAAAGAGAGAGATAGGATGATTAGTAGTACAAGATCTAGCATCCTTTCTCTTAGCAATAGGAACATCAAGATCATTAGTAACAGGGGGATCAATATTAAGAGATTCAGGCATATCAATGAGAACAAGTGTACCTAGTTGATGAGGAATATCTACCTTTGGAGAATCTAATGGTGTTGGTTGCATAGTTTCAGGTTCCATAGCTCTTGAACTCTACTGGCTCTTATGGCGGCGAAGAAAGACACGAAATTGAGGAGGATCAGTAAGAGGAGGTAATTGAGTCTGAGCCTAGGTGTGTTTCTCCTCAACCCTACTCTCCCCTAAGGAGAAACCAAGAAGAAATGTTGACTCTCAAAGAATGATACATCCATGGAGACATAGTACTTGTGCAAGGCAGGGTCATAGTAATGGTAACCCTTTTGAGATAAAGAGTAACCAAGAAAAACACAAGGAATGGCATGAGGATCGAGCTTACTACGAGTAGGGGACAAGTCATGAACGAAGCAACGACACCCAAAGACACGCATTGGAATTGGGGACAGTGGAGCCGTAAGAAACAAAAGTTGATATGGGGCCTTATACTCTAGTAACTGAGATGGCATACAGTTGATGATATATGCAGCACACTGCACACATAACAACATCCATCCAAACGCGCTTTGGAACATTCATATGGAGCAATAAACTACGAGCTACTTCGAGAAGATGATTTTTTTCTTTCAGCAACACCATTTTGCTAGGGTGTCCTAGCACAAGAACTTCGATGAAGAGACCTACATGAAGAAAAGAACTCCGTAAGATCACTATGGAAGTACTCTTTTGCATTGTCTGACTGGAAAATTGAGTGAAAATAATGCATTAAAAGTCTTTAACAATCTTTGGCACTTCATATCTAGATCGCATAAGATAAACCCAAGTATATTTAGAGTAGTCATCAATCAAAGTAATGAAATACTTATATCCAGTCTCAATGGGTAGAGTAACAGAGCCCTAAACGTCATAATAGACAATATGAAATGGAAATTCAGACCTTTTATTATCTTAAAGGAAAAGAACTTCTACAATGTTTGCTTAATTGACATGTCTGACACTACAACTCACTAACTAACAAAGACTTAAATAATTTTTGAAACATAAGTTTTAATGACTCAAAAGAAAGATGACCAAGATGACTATGCCATAAGTAGGCTTAACTCTCACTAGATGAATAAGGACTCAGTAGCCACAAGATCGGCTTTATTCTCCAACATGTAGAAACCATCCACCATGCTTCCTCTACCAATCGTCTTCCCCGAGGCCAAATCCTAAAACACATAAAGAAGGAAAGAAAGTAACTGAGCAATTCAAGGAGTGAGTAATACTGCTAATGGAAAGTAAATTGATAGGTAATTTAGGGACATGCAACACATTAGAGAGGGTAAGGCTGAATAGAAAAGATATGGTTCCTTGGCTGGCTATCATTGAGAATGAACGATCAGTTAGTCTTACCTTATCTCTCCTAGAGAAAAGGTGGTATGCCTGAAATAAAGTTGATTTACCAATCATGTGGTTTGAGGCTTCATGATCAATTATCCAAGGGGAATCAGAAGTATGAGATGACACATGGAAAACAGTGGCAATATTACCTAATGTAGATGCAAAGGAGGTAGAAGGAGTAGGGCCAGAATCCATCTGGTGAAGAGTCCTACCATATAACTCCAAATGGACACAAAAAGAATTCATAATCTCTTCCTTATGGTCAAAACTAGGGTGTTGCTCCTGAGGTACCATGGGACTAATCTCTTGAGATGCCACATTAGTTGAGTTATATTTTTTCTGATTCTGCTAGATTGGCTTCTTACTCTAATCAGTTGTTGATTTCTTACTCAATTCCTATGCCCATTTAGGTTTCCTATGGAGTTCTCAACATGTATCTCTAGTGTGTCTGGTCTTCTAACAGTGAGTGCACCAAAGTTTGTCCTTGTTGTCCACTCTCTTCTAAGAATCACCATTCTTAAAGGAGTCTTCGACATTTGAACTTGTACCTCCTCAGACAGCTAGGGCAACTGACTCCCCCTCTATACAATTCATCACACTTCTACTCTCTTCAAACTGAACTACAGCATAACCTCCTGAACTGATGGTAAGTCTTTACTTCCCAAGATCTGTACCCTAATAGACTCATATGTAGGGTTCAATCCCAAAAGAAAAGGAAATACTTGTTGCTAAGAAACGAGTGATTTGAAGGCCCTTGCATCTTCATTGCACTTCCAATTCACATTTTGATAATGATCCAATTCCTTCCAGATTGATGCCAAATCTAAATAGTACACTGAGAGACTTCTCTCCCCCTACTTGCAAGTACAGGATTCAGCTTGCAGTTGGTATATCTTGGCATAGTGCCTTTGCTCTGAATAAGTAGATTTCGCTTGTTCCCATATTTTACAAGCTATTTCAGCCCACATGAATGTCTTCCTTACTTGTGGCAGCATGGAAACCAAGAGCCATGACATCGCCATACTATTTTCTTGGCTGCACCTATCATATTCAGCACTTCCAGTCTTCAGTTCCTTCACTTTACCATTAATATATCCTATTTTCCCCCTAGCAGTAATGTAGAGTTTAATTCCCCTAGACCATTCATGGTAGTTAGTCCATCAAAGGGAATCACAGCCATGGGAAAGCTCATATCCATCCCCCCATTCATTCCGTTTTGACTTCCTGAAACCACAGAAGTTGCAAAATTCTCAGAGCACAAGGTTAAAAAAAAAACTATTCAGTCTCAACACACAACTTAGGATTCCTCCTTACACCAAAAAAAAACATCCAAACACCACACCAAATAAGCAGTCCACATACACACTTTGGTTTGGACACAAACTGAGCACAAAAAGCACCAATTTCCAAACAAAAAGCAAGTTCAGATTGATTTCAGACCTATACGGAGTTAACAATTCCAACCTACCAATCTTCTAGAATGTCTAAGTGCATTAACCATCAGGAGAGATCATTAAAAATTTGTAATCACATCAAAACTAGGAAATAACAGGTCATCTGTGACCTACATTCATCCCTTTCACAAGTACAGGATCACACAATCCAAGAAAAAAAGGTCTAAATCTCACAAATTTCTGACAACATTCAGTAGACCAAATTCATTGAGTTTCCTCTTGGTACACGACCAAGATAAGAGAAAAAAAAAAGGAAGGCTTGTACCAATCGTAGGTTAGTGTTTTCATTCTCAGTCTGGAGAAGACAACAAGTTAAAGTGGGAAGACTTTGTTCGATTTGCTCTCACATCAAGTAAACCTGCCCTGGTACCATCTTAACAGAAGAGGAACAACAGAAAGTATAGGGGAGAAGAAAAGAGAGGAAGAAGGGTGCAGAAGAGTAGAAGAATAAATGGTGAGCAATAATAACCTCTAGCAGCACCAGAATATATTAATATTTATAGGGTGACCATAAATAAAAGGGAAAAGACCCTTGTGCCCCTGTTGTAATTAAAGTACAATAACAACCATAAAATAATTACTTTAAATAGACCAAATAGACCCTAACTAGGCAAAATAAGAAAAAAGAAATAAAGTAAACTATTTCAACAAGGTTGAATATGAAAGGCCACTAATGATGTATTGTGATAACTAGGCCGCTATTAATATTGTTCATAATCCCATACAACATGATAGAATCAAACATATTGAGGTAGATCGACATTTTATTAGAGAAAGAATTTCCTCCCAAGAAGTTTGCCTTCCGTATGTTGCCTCCGATATGCAACTTGTTGGTGTCTTCACCAAAGCAATTACAAAGGGTCAAGTGAAAGACAGATTTATGCAAGTTGGGAATGACCAATATCTATTCCCAACTTGAGGGGGAGTGTAGAGAAGCAGTATAGTAGTTATTTCTTTAAGTTTGGGCCTGTTCTTTATTTTATCATTTGGGCCTTGTCATGGACCTGTTAGTTAGGCCTACATTAGTTGCATAGTTTTCAAGGTGACACCTAGGTGACAAGGCGCCCTTGGAGGCTCGCCTTGCCTAATTGCCAAGCAATTTTCTATAGCATGTTATAAAAAACTTTTATATTCTTAATTTTTTGAGGTTATAATTATAATATAGACATTTTTAAACTAAAATATTCATTTTGTGTTTATATACTAATTTATTTTTATTATTTTCTTATTTATTAGGGTTTAATCGATACAAACATTGCTAAATGTTGTATTGAACCCTCAAAGACTTCAAAACTTGAACCAATAAGTAAGGAAGAACTTAAAATGTTGTCCAATCAACACATTTTCTTCTTTTTCTTTACTAATTTTGTTTGTATATCTTCTTCACCTTTTCTTTTCTTCTTTTCCTATAACAAAAATAGGGGTTCAGCCCTTACATCTTTTGAATTTTCTTTTCTTTCTTCTTTTTCTTCTCATGAATATGTTGGAATATGTTGATTTTCTATATTTTAACATAAAGTTTATACTTTTCTTATGAAAATTATGGATATTTATTAAGGAAATAGGATTATGGAACCTAGGGAACTATCCTAGGATGCATGTTTTTACTTAAAAAAATCCATCACCTAGGCAACTAGGCAACAAGGCCCCCCCTATCGCCTAGCCTCGCCTTGGCGCCTTGAAAACTATGATTAGTTATTTATTATATTATGTTAAGTAGAGTCTAGGCGGGGGTATAGTGATCTTTGTAAGTTACTTTATGATAGAAACCTATAAATACAAAATCTGGGCGGCAGAATAGAGATTACTGCTCCCTTTCTTTTCATTCTTCTTCTCTCCTCTTCTCTTCTTCTCTTCCTCTCTTCTCTCTTCTGTTTCTCTCTCTCTCTCTCTCTCTCTCTCTCTCTCTCTCTGTGTTTTCTTGCAGAAATCTGAACCTGAGTACAGGCCGAAGGTGATCAACATCAGCCTTCTCCCACCAAATAGAATATCCTGGCCAAAAGAAATGGGACAATGGTTTGAGGTTACCTTTGGCATGGCGTTTGCTGTTAGGTTCTACCACAAAGCTTCCCAATCAACCGAGAACAAGAATTTATCAAGTTTGGAGCAAATTAGGTTAGCTTGAAAGTTTGACCAAGTGAACTCTACTTGTAGCAATGGTGGTTCTTTCAATTCAAAGGACTCAATCAAGTTGTTAAAATTCCTCAGACTATGGGTGAGACCCTGCTTCGGGTTGTTTGTTTCTCTCAAGAATCTAAGGATATTGAAATCCCCTAAGACACCAAGGCCCCTCCCAAAGTCCTCCAACTACACTCAACTCCTCCCAAAAATATTCCCTTTCTATATAGGAGTCAGGGCCATAAAATTGATCAACACCTACACTTTCCCACCACTAATTCTTTTAAAATTAGTTGAGACTGAGTAAGTCCCAATAAGTTCCTCCATGCACTCCAATTCTTCATTTCTCCAAATAATGAGGATTCCCCCTGAGGCTCCCCAAGAAAATGCGTAAGTCCCACTTAGGCCTCTAATGCCCTATATGCTTCTAATCCACCTTCTATCTAACTCTGTCAATTTGGCTTCCTGAATTTGGAAGATATCCAGCTTCTCTTTCCTCAGAACACTCCTTATTAACCTTCCTTCTTTTCCCACTGACAAAAGCCCCACTATCCATTTTGTTTGTATTAGAATATGCTCGTTTCAAAGGAGCTCCCACAGCTTATGTAGTTTGCTAACAGAAATATTATAGATTGGTGAAACTAGAATGGGATTACATGCAAAAATATAACTTTAGTAACCTAGAGAGAGAGATTGAGGATGTCACCTTTAAAAATAAAGAGGGTAAACAAAATGGAAAGGTGCACTCCAAGTTCTGTTTGACTAGATAATACCAATCAGGCATTCAGGCTAAAAGTAAAATGTTATAAAAGACTATTATGCTCATAATAATGTATGAAGTAGAGTGTCGGGCAGTCAAGAAGCAACATGTTCAACAGAAAAATGACAAAAATGCAAATGTTACGATGTATGAGTAGTAAAACCAAAAGCGTGGAATAGAAATGAATGTATCTTTGAGAGTCTAGGAATAGCCTTAAAGAGTGACAAAACAAGGGAAAATAGGCTTAAGATGATTTAGGCATGTGCATAGAAATATCACCTACTGCACCAAGAAGAAATGGCATATTGTAAGTTGAAGAAACTGCAAGAGCTAGAGGTAGGCCAATAGGGAGTGAGGGACATAGGTAAGGTAGTGAGTAATAATCCAAAGGGCTTGCAATTTAACATTGAATGTGGTCCTTGAAAGAGTGGGATAGCAAAATAAGATTCTTGTAACGAGCCTATATGGTTGCATAAAGCTTTATTGAGTTAAGGGATTTCATAAAAGAGCCTAAAAATTCCCAAAAAAAGGTCAAAACCTATTGATAAATAAATCTTCATCCAGTTATTAAAAGTAACATTATCATTTGCAAGAAATATGTTAAAAAAACACACAATCCAACCAAAGGGCAACAAAATAGTCCAAACTGTTATACGACAACCTAAAAGCTTAAAATTACCTACTGTGTATCACCAACATACCCCAATATCATGTCACCAGCACTATATACAAATTTCGACCCCATTTTTAGGCCCAAGACAAATAAGGAATCAATTTTTAGCCCAGAAAAATAAATCCTACCAACAGATATCCTCTAAAATTCTGAACAATCTTTTCCTGTGCTTATGATGGTTCCTTGATTGGATATTTGAGTGAAAAAGCAGGCAATATTAAAAGTTTGTACCTAGTTCAAGTTGCAGAATATCTAAGAGCACCTCTATGACACTTTCATGGATTGGTGGTGCTTCAATGTTGACATTGTTGATGCTTCAACCAAAACCCAGAAAGCCCCTCATCAACGACTGTTGCAGAAAAACCCAAGAAAACAGATTCGAAATGGCACTCAAATGAAAATAAAATAGAGACAAAGAGAAAGCAAACACAGAGAACACACAGATTTACCTGGTCCGGCTTATAGCCTACGTCAACGGGTGAAGGAGGAATAGAAATCCACTATGTAGTAGGCAATGGAAAAGAAATAGAGTTGTGCTCTCACAGAAAACCCTAAGCCCCAAAATACACCCAATGTCTCTCAAGACTCCGCCTTCTGTATACAAGAGAGAACCCCCGAAAATACATGACTCTTCATATTCGGTTCGGACCTATAAGATGAATATGGGTCGAGTTACGCATCCACCACAAACCACTATGAAATTTTGCCTTCAGGTTTTTCTCAAATTAATTCAGAGTGGATTCATGAAGCGGGTCGCTGCAAAGAATGCAAGGCACAAACATAACAACGACGAATACAGAAAATGCACAATAACACAAACCCAAGGAGGAAGGAGCAAGGAGCTTCAGAAATTACTCTAAAGAATGGGGGGATCAGAAAAGGCTATTAACGAAACCTCTTCAAAATTCAATAATATGAACAACCATTCCGGATACAACATTAGTTCAAAATATGCCACAAGCAAGAACCCTCGTCAAAACAATCACCAGAATTCCTGGAAGAGTGAATTCATTCACTCAATCACAACTACCAGCTGCAGGTTAATCCAAACCCCTATAAAAAGGAAAAACAGTGGGGGACCCTCCACTAGCACTAGACAACAACAGTTTTATGGCATCAGTATTACCACAATCGCAGATTTGCATTGGCTAATGTCACCTCGACCTCCCGAAGCTAAAAATCTTCGGTGACTAAATTACCGTTACTAACTCAAATTAGAATGAGAAGTACGGTCTTTTCCGCAGTGTTTCGGTGCTCTACTAGGAGGGCAATAAACCGTAGGTTTTACAGGAAAACCATCGACTATCCATTAGAACAAAGATTAGCAGTTAGTTGCGTGCAGTATCATGTCTAATGTAGGACAAGTCACAACTCACAAGATGTAGCAATTATGTACATGTCAGATTTTTTAGCATAATAAACAAAAAGAAAAAAAGGAACACGCATTAAAAAGAGAAGCGTAATTATTCCTCCCAACATTTGCTTACCCATTTGCAACTAAACTATAACAAAATTGCACACAAAAATGATAAAACATCAACTATCTGTAACAAATAATGAAAGACAAGTGGAACGAAGAGCATGCGAGATCCAATGAGCAAAGGTTTTAGAACAAACTGCAGTCATAAAAACAGTAAAACCGTCGAGCTAAAAAGGTTAGGTACTGTACGTAAAGCACCCGAAAAAACAAAGAAGAGAAAAGAAGGTAGAAAGAAAAAGTGGGAGACCCATCCTCTTCACCCGGAGTTCGAAACTTAAAGCTAGAAAGCATATCGAAGCACATTTAATTCTCAATGCTTTCTTCGATCTGTGAAGGATCAAGAAATAGAATTGAAACAACTGAATGGAAAAAAAAAATAGCTACTGATTTATTTATCCTACTACAAATTCTACTGTTCTCAAATTTCATGCAAAATGAAATCTCAGAAACACCTACCGGCAAGAAGCAGGATGGAACGGAGAGATCAGAAGCTTTACACGATAATAATCAAAAGAGAGATCTATGCCAAATTGGCAAAATAAAAAAATAAAAATTCGCGGTAAAATAGTAATTAGCATATGGCAAAAGTAAGCTCGCTAGAATTGCAAAGCAGACGAGAAGTTGCAGATATTTTACGAAAACTAAGACAATCAAAGAAAAAGAAAAAAGAAAAACGAGACACAGCCGAAGAAGAGTAGATCTGATTCTTACATGGAAATGGAACCAAGGAAACCATCGTAACCGGAAGCCGGAAGTCTGGATATCGAAGTTGGAGAGAACATAGAAGAAAATTCCTGGAGAAGTCCTCGTGTTGTTGTATGTCTTTCAGAACTTAAATATTTTATATGTATTTCTTCAGGTTTTGCGTGTCGTGGATCAGCTGATTATCTGCTGCTTGGACACGATGCTGCTGTGGCGCCGATGCGGCTTGCTGCGCCCGTACGATATGTCGTATGCATCGTCAGTGTACGTACTGGATGTTTGGTTGTAAGGGTATGGTTAGAGATTGTCAACGAAACTAGCGTGAGGAGAAACCAGCTACTACGCCAACCGACGTAGCCTTGGGCTTAAACCGTGAGTTTACGGCTTATGAAGTTATGATGTTCGCTTTGCCCTCGTCTATCTCATTTCGTCCGATTCAAGGTGGAATCCGGATTGCTCCTCATTAAGCGCGTCAATGGACGGATCAATAAGAAATATTGAATTGGATTAGTCTCGCTCCTAAAAATATTTATTAGATTGGATTGGACCTGGGTACAATTTGTAATGGATTTATATTGAACTGAATTGAATTGAATCAATATCCCGGCCATTGATATAAATATAAGATGAGAGTACGAGTGTCAATAGATCAAGTTTGGGTTGAACCCAATCTAAATTAAAACCAAATTGAACAGTTTAGATGGTCATTGGATTGGACATGCAGGTCCATCTATAATCCGAGACTGGATCGGATTGGACCAATATCCAATCCATCGAGAGCCTGACTCCTCACATAGAACTTCTCACACCAATCTCACAGCACATTCAGGGCTGCAAATGAATCGGGTCAGATTGGATATATTCAGTCGGATCATATCCATTGGATATCTAGCATATTTGAATTGAATTCAGATTATAATAATTGGATATTAAATTGTATAAATAAATTTGACTAAAAATGATCAAAGTATTGTATAATATTAATAAAAATGAACTAAAAATGACTTTAATGTTATATTTTATGAACAAAATGAATTGAAAATTACTTGTATAAAATATGCACCTATGACAATTTAGTGAAAAATACCACATCCAAACCATCTTTAATGATATATAATATAAATTTTAAATATATATATGAGCATATATACTTAAATCAAATTTGAATTGGACTATATCAGATTAGGTAAAGGTGGATCCATATTTGCTCCAATTATAAAGGAAACAAACTAGATCATCCTTAATAAGATCAAATTCAAATTTGAATAATTGAATACCATTTTCCGTCCTAAACATCCAGCCATACATTACAAACACCTCCTCATAAATGACAACATACAAGTATGGAAAATGTTCTCAATGTGCATCTGAAATGTGCTTGATGTTAGTGTGAAGAGTGATATACTTATAGTACATCCAATCATGTATCGGGAATATCTCATGAATCACAAGAAATACAACCAACGTGTAATTTCAAAAATTCAAATCTATTTTTCACAAAATGCTTCTAACACTAACCTCACAGCACATCCAACTGTGCATTTAAAACATTTGCTCATGAATGACAACATACAAGTATCAAGCCACAACTAGGGGTGGCCACAAATCGAGCTTCTCATGAGCTATTTGAGCTTAGCTCGGTTTAAATCGAGCTTTGAGCCGAGCTCGAGCTTAATATATAGGCTCATTTGCTAATCGAGCTAAGCTCGACCCCATTGAAGCTCAGCTCATGAGGCTCACGAGCCTTGTATAATAAATAAATATTTTTTATTATATACATACATACATACATACATACATACATACATACATACATACATACATACATATATACATACATATGCATATACATATAAATATATATAATAAATAATTTTTATTATATAATAAGATTTTATATATAATATTTTTATTTTTTATGTATAATGGTAAATAATTTTTATAAATCTTTTTTTTGTATGTAAAATAAAAACATTATTTATATGTATATTTTATTTTTTATATGTATAATAATAAATGGTTTTTATAATTCTTAATTTTTTGTATGTAAAATAGAAAAAAAATATTTTTAAATGTATACTTTTTATTTTTTAGAAAAAAACATGGCTTGTAGTTGAGCTCGAGCTCAAATCTCTAGCTCGAATCAAGCTCGAACCTAATACAGTTTCAGTGAGTCAAGCTCGAATAGCCAAGTATTTGGCTTGGCTCGGCTCGAATCCACCCCTAGACACAACAATGTTATGCCAATGGAAGAAGCTAATTTTTACCGAGCTGAGTGTGCCTAGTTTTAACGGCTTGAATTGTTTAAGCTTGAATCTCCCATTTGGCTCGACTAAAGTAGCAGAACGTCTTAAGCTCTCAGGCATATATCAGCGTGCATTGAGAACATCCCCCATACTTGTCATTGGGAGATGTTCCCAATACATGGCTACATGGGATGTGTTGTGGGACGTTTTTGGGGCGCATTCTCTATGGGGGCAGATTTTAGAGATGGCAATTTGACCACTAATCGGGGTTCGAAGAAAATCCAAAACTCTGGGGTCGGGGGTGGTATTTATCCACCCCGCCCCAATTATATTATATAACATAATACATATAAAATTGTTAATATATGTTAATATATATTATTTTATATTATAATATATTATTTATATATTATATTATATAAATACATAATATAAAATAGTTCTAGATAGGTTTTAAAAAAATAAAAAAACAAAGTAGGAGATCCTCATTCCCCGCAAGGAATGGAGTTAAGATTTTTATCCCCATCGAGGTTTGGGGCAAGGACGGGGCGGAGAATTTCAATTTGGGGTCATTTGGTGTCGGGTACAGGGCAGGCAAAACCTGGCCCCCGCCCCGTTCGTTGCCATTCCTAACAAATTAGAACTACTTTTTCATATTTTAAACTAAGCTACTTTCAGCCAATACAGTTCCACCACGAAGTCAATGTTCTCGCCTTGTATTTTCAGCGTTCTTTGCCCTTTTTTTATTCATTTTAGCTATCGAGGCAGTAGGATAAACAACTCACAAAATCCCATAAGTCACTACGTGTCAAAAAATCGAAATTCAAGTAGAAGATATTTTCATCGGCATGTTGGAATCAAAGGAATAAATTAGGGAAAAGTATGGGCAGGTCCATTGTAGAAATCTGAACACCATGCCAGCCCATACAGAATTTACAATGACATTCAAGTTCGAATTTTGAAATTAAAAGACAGATTCCCACACCAATTAAGCATTACACTCTTACCAATGTTTTTCTTGTGAGGTGGCAATCTAGCTCAGATCCATGTCATAATAATATTTATTTAAATTTTTATTTGAAAATTAACCTTAAGTTGTAAAGGCTAAAATGACCCTACCAGGGCCCACCCTCTTCTCTCTCGCCCTCCTTCTTCTCTCTCTTTCGTTGTCTCTCACAATCTTAACTCTCATCACATTTCTTCCTGCAACTTTTCCCTCGACGACTGAACTTCAGCTGCTCTCCCTCCTCTCTCACTCTCTTTCATTGTTTTCATAGTATCAGCTCTCTTCTCTTCGGTTGCTTCCTTCCAACTACAAGTTCTCCTCCCCAGTGGCGCCCCTTGTTCTCACTCTCATTTTCTCCTCCCTCGCTCCCCTTGTCTCCAGTTCTCAGTCTCTCTTGCTCTCACTTTCTCCCGTTCTCTCTATCCCTTTTTCACACTCTCATTTTCTCCTCCCTCGCCCCCCTCAGTCTTGCTCTCCCTCTCCCGCTCTCCCTCTATCAGTCTCTCTCGCTCTCGCTTTCTCCCGTTCTCTCTCTCCTTCTCTCCCACTCTCCCTCCCTCTCACTATCACTTTCTCCCATACTCCCTCTGTCTCGCTCTCCCTCTCTCCTGTTCTCCCTCCTCGTTCTCACTCTCTAACTCTCTCCTGTTCTCCCTCTATCTCGCCCCCACTCTCTCTCTTTCTCTCTCCTGGTCTCCCTCCCCCTCTCTATCGCTCTCCTACTCTCCCTCTATCTCGTTGTCCCTCTCCTACAAATTTGTGGTCGAGGTCGAATCTAGAGGCATTAGAACTTGTCAGCTAGAGAACATTTCTTGTTGTTACATAAGTTGAATTTTCCAGGTAGCATTATTGATTTTTTCACTTCTATTCCTATCTCAATATATACCATGTGAAGGCTCATCTTAACCGTTTTTGTTTGTTGCGCAGCATTTGTCATTGCTCCATCATTTTGTTTGCCTTATCCATCAGACTAAAGTTTTGGCCAATACATTGAGGCCTTCCCTAACCGGAGGAAGTCATCATTTTGAACACCTATGTCACTAATAGGTATTTGACAATTTCTTTGTATTATAGTTTAATTTGTTATAGTCAATCAAAAAGTCCTTTCAACTAAATTTGATTTTTGGTTCTCTTTGCATTTCTATCACAATAAATAGGTTGTTGTTTTTATATAAAAAATTTTGTTAAGTTGTGTTTGATGCTAATTCATTCCTGTTGAATGTGCATTAGAGAATGAGTGCACATTAGTTTACACATGGAAAAGAAGATCAAGCAAGTGTGTATTTGTAAAATTTCTTCTATGGAAGGTCAATCTACTTTGGTTATAAAAATGTCTCTCCAAAATTAAGATGATAGTTTAGTGATAATCACTCATAACGAACATTAATAATCACATATTGTTTTGTTGTAGACTTTAGGAAGGTGTTTGCCTTCTCAGCATGCTGCTATTCAAATTCCTCTTATAAAGAGCCAAATTGAGTTGATGAGAAACACTAATTTGTAAGTTGAATGTCCTCAAATCAAAGAAACCTGAATTTACTTACCTAAGGTGAGAATTCTGGGTAAAATTAAAATAGTAATTAAAAGTGATGTTGATAAAACTTAAATGGGAATAATAACCTCATAACCTTAATATGGAAGGATGCTAAAGTAATTACAACGAAGGCCAGCAATAAGCATGGAATAAAGCAAACAAACATGTTTTGAATAGAGGAAAAGAAATTTATGATAAAAATAAATTTATAACAAATAGGCAGTAACCATGGAACAAAGCAAATCAGTGGAAAAAAAATTAAACAAACAAAAGTTTGAGAACAAAACAGAAGTTAATTCCATCACACCATTCGTAACCTATTGTCATTCCAAAACCACAACCAAAGAGTGTGAGGCAAAATGAAGATAAGTTATAGATTGATATTGAAGATACACTAGCATGAAAATCCAAAAAATTGAGATATGTGACTGATGAAATACCAAGGTTAAGAATCTCCTCAACCCAAACATTACCATCCCCATGGGATACAAATAACTAAATAAGGGAGGGTACTGCAGTGAATATTACACTGAATTGAATCTTGGTTTTCATATTCCAGACATAAGTTCTTATCCAACCACCCAATAAAGGGACTTTACCTTACAATGATCCCAAGGCTTGGCATTCCAAAATTAAGTCCTAATCTTTGGCAGTTTTGGACAAGACTGAAGCCAGCATTCTCTTGCTTGGCAGTCTAGGACTTTACCATTGCATTGCCAATGGCCCCCTCATACAACCAATTCAATGGCTTGGACTAAGCACCAACTTTTAAGTTCAATCATTTCTTGGAGCTAGATTTTCCATAAAAGTAAATGAAATAATATCCTAGATGATGGTTACTAGGTTGGCACATTTAGCCCATATCTGCCAATGGGCCATTAAAATACTTTTATCTTGAAAAATAAGATAAAATTCATTTGGAAAAAGAATACATTAGGAAGGTGATAAAGCAACACCCAAAATGGAAATAAACACAAGAACAAAACTTTGATCTCATAGATCTCATGCTAATACCAGTAGAACCGAATGACAAAATGTTATAATCTTTTCTCTAAATAACCTTTATCATAGTCTTATAAAACAAAACGAGATATTCCTTTATTGTCAACTGATATTACTTATTTGCAATGGATTTTGCAGCTCCTTATGTTAAAAGTTATCATTTTAATTTCATCTTGGTAATTTTTTACCAAGTTAGATGATGTTTACTAGGTTGACACGTTTTGCCCTATATTTGCCAAGGGGCCATTAAGATTTTTTTTTGAAAAATAAGATAAAATTCATTAGGAAAGTGATAAGGCATCACTCCAATAGGAAATAAACCCAAGAGTCCAACTTCGATCTTACAGATCCCATACTAATACCCCTAGAACCGAATGTCAAAATCTTATAATCATTTCTCCAAACAACCTCTATCACAGTCCAAGAAAACAATCCAAGATATTCCTTTATTTATTGTCAAATGATATTGCTTGTATGTAATTGCTTTTGGAGGTCGTTATATTAAAAATTGTCATTTTAAGTCCATCTTCATAACTTTTTATCAAGTTAGTTCATGGTTAACAGGTTGACACATTTGGCCTCATATCTGCCAAGAAGCCATTAAGATATTTTGTTTTGAAAAATAAGATAAAATTTATTAGGAAAAAGAGCACATTAGCAAGGTGATAAGGCATCACCTAAGCAGAAATAAACCCAATAGCCCAGCAATGATTCCACTGGTCCCATATTAATACCCCTAGAACCGAATGACAAAATCTTATAATCTTTTCTCAAAACAACCTCTATCACAATCTATTAAAACAAACCAAGATATTCCTTTATTGTCAAATGATATTGCTTGTTTGCAATGGCTTTTGCATTTCTTTATATTTAAAATTGTCATTTTAATTCCATTGTGGCAAGTTTTTACCAAGTTAGTTGATGCTTACCATGTTGGCACATTTGGTCCTATATCTGCCAAGGGGCCATTAAGATTTTCCTTTTTTTTTTGAGAAATAAGATAAAATTCATTAGGAAGATGATAAGGCATCACCCAAGAGGAAATAAACCCAAGAGCCCAACAATGATCCCATTGGTCCCATATTAATACCCCTAGAACTGAATGACAAAATTTAATAATCTTTTCTCCAAACGACCACTATCACAGTCGAATAAAACAAACTAAGGTATTCCTTTATTGTCAAATGATATTACTTGTTTGCAATGGCTTTCGAATGTCTTTATATTAAAAATTGTCATTTTAACTCCATCTTGGTAAATTTTTACCAAGTGAGTTGATGGTTAATAGGTTGGCACATTTGGCACCATATTTGCCAAGGGGCCATTAAGATGTTTTTTTGTTGAAGAATAAGATAAAATTCATTAGGAAAAAAATACATTAGGACGGTGATAAGCCATCACCCAAAGAGGAAATAATTCCAAAAGCCCAACATTGATCTCATAGATTCCATACTAATACCCGTAGAACCGAATGACAAAATCTTATCATCTTTTCTCTAAGCAACCTCTATCACAGTCCAAAAAACAAATCAAAATATTCATTTATTGTCATATGATATTACTTCTGTTCTATAGCTTTTTCATGCCTTTATATTTAAAATTATGATTTTATTTCCATCCTGGTAAATTTTTACCAAGTTAGTTGATGGTTACCAAGTTGGCATATTTTGCCCCATAACTGCCAATGGGTCATTAAGATTTTTTTTTTGAAAAATAAGATAAAATTCATTAGGAAGGTGATAAGACATCACCCAAGCGGAAATAAACCCAAGACCCCAATAATGATCCCACTAGTCTCATATTAATACCCCTAAAACTGAATGACAAAATGTTATTATATTTTCTCTAGACAACCTCTATCATAGCCCAATAAAACAAATCAAGATGTTCCTCTATTGTGAACTGATATTGCTTGTATGCAATGGATTTTGGAGGTCTTTATATTAAAAATTATCATTTTAAGTCCATCTTGGTAAATTATTACCAAGTTAGTTGATGGTTACCAGTTTGGCACATTTGGAACCATATCTACGAAGAGGCTATTAAGATTTTCTTTTTGAAAAATAAGATAAAATTCATTAGGAAAAAGAATACATTATGATGGTGATAAGCCATCACCTAAAGAGGAAATAAACCCAAGAGCACAACAATGACTTCTAGAGGTCTTTATATTAAAAATTGTTATCTTAAGTCCATCTTGATAAATTTTTACTAAGTTATTTGATGGTTACCAGGTTGGCACATTTGGCACCATATCTGCCAAGGGGCCATTAAGATGTTTTTTGTTGAAGAATTAAGATAAAGTTCATTAAGAAAAAGAATACATTAGGGTGGTGATAAGCCATCACCCAAAGAGGAAATAATTCTAAAAACCCAACTTTGATCTCACAGATCACATACTAATACCTGTAGAACCGAATGGCAAAATCTTATAATCTTTTCTCCAAACAACCTCTATCATAGTCCAAAAAACAAACCAAGATATTTTTTTATTGTCAAATGATATTGCTTTTTTTTTCTATGGCTTTTGCATGCCTTTACATTTAAAATTGTCATTTTAATTCCATCCTGGTAAAGTTTTACCAAGTTAGATGATGCTTACCAAGTTGGCACATTTGGCCCTGTCTCTGCTAATGGTTTATTAAGATACTTTTTTTTTTTTTTAAATTAAGATAAAATTCGTTTGGAAATAGAATACCTTAGGAAGTTAATAAAGCATCACCCAAAGAGGAAATAAACCCAAGAGCCCAACTTTGATCTCACAGATCCCATACTAATACCCGTAGAACCGAATGAAAAAATCTTATCATCTTTTCTCCAAACAACCTCTATTACAGTCCTATAAAACAAAACAAGATATTCCTTTATTGTGAAATGATATTGCTTGGATGCAATAGCTTTTAGAGGTCTTTATATTAAAAATTGTCATTTTAAGTCCATCTTGGTAAATTTTTACCAAATTAATTTATAGTTACCAGGTTGGCACATTTGGCACCATATCTGCCAAGGGGCCACTAAGATGTTTTTTGTTGAAGAATAAGATAAAATTCATTAGGAAAAAAGTACATTAGGATGGTGATAAATCATCACCCAAAGAGGAAATAATTCCAAAAGCCTAACTTTGATATCACAGATCCCATACTAATACCCGTAGAATTGAATGACAAAATCTTATAATCTTTTCTCCAAAAAACCTCTATCACAATCCCAAAAAACAAACCAAGATATTCCTTTATTGTCAAATGATATTGCTTGTTTGCAATGGCTTTTGCATTCCTTTATATTTAAAATTGTTATTTAATTCCATCCTGGTAAAGTTTTACCAAGTTAGATGATGCTTACCAAGTTGGCATATTTGGCCCCGTCTCTGCCAATGGGCCATTAAGATATTTTTTTTTTTGAAAAATAAGATAAAAATCATTTGGAAAAAGAATACCTTAAGAAGTTGATAAAGCATCACCCAAAGAGGAAATAAACCTAAGAACCCCACAATCATCTCTCTGGTCCATATTAATACCCCTAAAACCGAATGAAAAAATTTGATAATGTTTTTTCCAAACAACCTCTATCACAGTCCAATACAACAAACCTAGGTATTCCTTTATTATCAAATGATATTGCTTGTTTGCAATGGCTTTTGGAGGTCTTTATATTAAAAGTTGTCATTTTAATTCCACCAGAGATCCCAATGGGTTGGTGATATATGTTTTCAGTTCTCCTTATGAAGAAAATTGGTTATTGCAATGGTTCTCTCTATCAAAAACATTGGTTCCCAAGGCTGTTGTTGATGATCCCTACTATATGTAAGTAAAGCCTCCCCACTTATATTTTCTTGTTGATGGTTGTCGAAGCAATTATGAAGCGAATGTTTAGAGATCACTTTTACATCTGTTTCATTGCTTTGATTGGTTTCTATTTTTTTTAATTTAATAGAAAGAGTGTTGGGATGAGTATGTTTAGCTCAATGTTGTTGGAGAAGTCAAACTGCTTGAGAAACTTTAAGATTTGGAGTGAAATTTCTGTAAAGGATTGGAAATTGGGTTTGGTGTTTGTGGAATGGATCATACATTTGTAACTTGGCCCGGATTGGAAGTTGGGGACCCGAACTAGATCTTTCACCTGCATATCCTACATTCATGTCTTTATTCACACTAGCCCAAGTTGTTGATCTGCTAAGTTTGCTTCAATACCAAACAACTAACCTTTAATCTTATGGACTAATTTCAAATACAACCCATCTACAAATATTTGGTATCATCTCAAGGATTTTTTTAACATAAGGGTAACATGGTGTAGAAGGTGATGGTTAAGTATAAGTATGAGTATGAGTTTGTAAGCATCTCAGGTGGGATTTGCATAGGCATATTATAGATATGAATATGTGATGGTTGAGTATGAATTTGTAACAACCGRGTATTAGGTTATGAAARTTAATTTGAYATGCTAATGGATATCATTCAATGCAATTCATATACATGCTTGTTGTACTTTATTTTGTGCCTTGCTGAATTATGTACTAATTCATTTATCTGTATTAGTTGTAAAAAAAGATTGGGAACTACTTTCAACTGCTCATATATTGATGCTAATCAATTTTTATTGGTCACAGGTGGTGGTGCTCTATGGAATGTATCAAGTGATTTGGAAAGGGAGCTTCAATCTACATGCAAAACTTGGTTCTTCCCAATGGAGGTGGATGTAAAAGCAATATCATACTTTCAGATGTAGCATTTATTTTGATATCTCTTAATGAAGAACAAAGATCATGTTTGGTGTTTTTTGGATAGGCATATCATATCTACTAGGGATGTGAAGTGTTGAATGGAAAAGTAAGACATGGTACCATGCTCACCCCCTCCTAAATGAACATTTATCAAATAAGGAGGCTATGTAAGTGGATGTGAAGGCTTGATGGGCTAAAATGCCCAACTTCATTCACGTAATGGTCATATATGCCTTAACAACCACCTTTGTAAAGATTTACCAAGATGGAATTGGAGGTGTTGGTTAAGTTTATTTGAGAGAATATATCATCCGCAATTGAAATATTTGTTTCGTATGAATTAACTATAACAAATGGTGAAATAGTGTCTATTATTATGTGTTTACTCTTTTCTTAATGACCATTTTCCAAGGACCCTATATTATTGAAATTTACCAAGTTGAATCATATGACCACAAGTTGCCAAATAGCCATCTAGCAACAGATGTTGATCATGGCATCAACTACCCCCACCCCCAATGGCCACGAAGAAGAGTAAATAAATAATTTTGTTGGTAGTGCCCCATCCTGGAATTGTTATCCTAATCCCATTCAATGAAAAGAAAGCTTTGCTAGATGTTGGGGAGGAAGCGGTTGAATTCACCACAATGGAAACAAAGGAAGGCACTATGGTGATCGAAAACTGGTGTCCGTTGGCTAACACAACAATTTCTATTGTTGGAAGATTCAAATTGAAACTTTTGGGCTTACCTTTTCACCTATGGAAGAAAACCATTCTAGAGAAATTAGTCACAGCGATGGATGGTGTTTTACTCTTGTATAAAACCTTAGACTTGAGAGTAATTCATTTAAAGATTGTTGGTATAATGGCTGAAGTTGTGCCGATAATGATCAACCTTTGCATAGATGGATACTGGTAAAAGATTTGGGTCACTTCAAAAGTTGAAGAGGCCAAAGCTTGAAGATGACGATGACTTGGCAAGATGGATAAAACTTGGGGGGAACAAAGAAAAGCTGGATGGACACATCAGCACTAGGGGAAGTTCTTTCTAGAGAAAAGGTGAAGCTTTTGTTGGAAACTAAAAAGGCTGTCTCAAAAAATCAAGCAGTAATTGTGGAGAAATTTTCCCCTTTTCAATTTACCCTGATTGCTGAAGTTTTGGGGAGGATTATTGAGAGGGTAGACTCTAGAGGTTTGGTAAGTGGTTGGAGAGTTGGGAGGAGTGGGGTTCCAGTCACTCATTTACAGTTTGCAGATGACACAATTCTATTTTGTGGAGGGGATGAGATTAGGTGGGTTAGAAACTTGAAACGAATGACAAATGTGTTTGAACAAGTGACCAACCTCAAAGTCAACCTTGACAAGAGTTGTGTGATTGGCATTAATATGAAGGCTGGAGAGGTGGAAGAAAGGGCCCAAATATTGGGATGCGAGATTGCATAGTGGTAATTGAGGTATTTGGGGCTTCCCTTAGGGGATAATCCTAGCAAAAGGGGCTTTAGGAATTCGGTGATTGAGAAGTTCACAAAAAGGCTTGCTTCATGGAAGAAAAACTATCTATCTTTGGGTGGTAGGATAACTTTGATCAAAGCAACCTTGGCGAACCTCCCGATCTACTTTCTGTATGTATTTAAAATTCCTAAGGGAGTGTGTAGGGTGCTGGAGAAACTTATGAGAGATTTTATATGGGAACCTGGGGAGGAGAAAAGGGATCATAGAGTTAGGTGGGATGTAGTCACTAAAGCTAAAAATGTTGTTGGGACACAGGTGTATAACATAGGGCCACAAGAGATTCTCTCCGAAAGTCTATTATGCTATTCTTCCATCCTTCCTTCCTTTTATCAGGTATGATCTTTGCTCTGGGAGGGTGACACACTTTTGAAAGAGTAGTTTCCTTTATGTTATCTCTATCAAGGTTTAAAAATGAGCCTGTTGCTACCTTTTTAACCATTTCTAGTTCTAACTTTGATTGGAACCTGGGCTTTTGAAGGGCTCTTAGAGACTCTGAATTGGATTCCATTTCTAATTTGCTTAAGATCCTGGAGGAGGTAGTTGTTGACCCCTTTAGACTAGACAGTAGGAATTAACCCAATCCTAATCGGCCCTTGATTTTCCTTTCCTAATTCCGAAAGTTTGGGGTAGACCAATTCCTCCCAGAGTAGGTGCTTTTTGTTGGGAAACTATCATAGGAAAGTGTAACACTTGTGACCTACTTCAAAAGAAAGGGCCAAGTTGGTATTTATCCCCGCACTGGTGCATCTTACGTAAGAAGAATGGTAAGAGATGTTGTCACTTATTAGTTTTATGTCATTTTGTATAAAAAATCTGGTGTTGTTTTTCTCTCTCTTTGGTTGCAAGTGGCCCACCCCTCCAAGTGTGCAAAGCTTGTTTATCACTACTAGGGATTTAAAAAGGAGAGGTAAAATCTTGTGGAGATGTGTAAGAACAGTTATATGATGGACAATGTGGGAGGAAAGGAATCAACATAATTTCCATGAAAAAGAAAAGAACAAAAAAGCCATCATTAACTTAATCAATGTTAGGGTGATTCATTGGGTCAAGTCTATGAAGCTATTTGAAGGCAAGAGATATCATTAGAAATTGGAAAGAAGTAGCCTGGTCCGCTCATTTGATTAATTCCCCTATTCCGACTTGCTTTCCTCAAACACGGGGTGCTTTACTAAATTGAACTTTGATGGCAACAGCAAAGGAAACCCAAGCCCTTCAGGTATAGGTGGAGTGTTCAAGGACGAAGAAGGTTGGGTTTTGGCTATGTTTTCAGGGTCTATAGGTTGGGGGATTCTTTGAGAGCTGAAACTTCAGTAGTATTAGAAGGAATAAAAAGAGCCAAACAGCTGAATAGTAGGAAGTTGCTGGTGGGGGTGCTCTAGATTAGCTATTAACTGGCTGCAACAGGAAGATGTTAGTTTGTGGAAATTCGTGAATGAAAAAAAAAAAGAAAATTTAGCAGCTCACTCAAGACATGCAAATTAAGTTTCAGTGGTCCAAGAGGAGCTACATTTTAGCTAAACAAGGGGTGAGAAGAGCTACTTTCTTTTGGGCTGTGTTGTAATGTGATGTTATACTTTTAGGGTGGGGTAAGAGTTTTTACCCCCCCACCCCCTCCTCTTATATGTTCTTCCTTCTCCTTTATTAATAAAAGTTTCCATTATCGATAAAAAAAATAGTTAGGCATACAAGTCCACTGTGGATGGGTGATCGAAATATAACTACCACCACCATGGATAGTAAAATATCCTTTTATTTAACTTCAAATAAAATCACCACTGTGTATCTTGTTATCCTAACGTGGCTGATCATGTTAGCGCCAGAGAAATAAGACAACACAGTTGACTCATTTGGTAAGCTTTTACCAATATTGCTATTAGAGCATGGAAGGCTAGCTACGTTAGAAGGAGAGATAAATGTAAACACAACCCCAATGTATAGAATATCCTCAATTCATTTGTGATCAATACTATACAATTTAGATGACTTGTGCTCCCCAAACTACAAATTAGTTATTTGATTCCATCCTAGTAATTGTCTACCAAGTTGGTCGATAGAGCCCCATGAAGAGATTGTAATGACATAATAGCATACTCTTTTCATTAATCATCTCTTAAGATGCAGGGATAGTATATATTACATTCAATACCACACAATAGTATACTTTTGTGATAGCTACCACATGTCCCAAAGTTTCGAATTAGTTCCCATATCTTATCCAAGTAAATGATTACCGCATTTGGTTGATATCACATTATATTGCCAAAGGGCAAATAGGGAGATCATGATGACATAACAGCAGACCCTTTTGATTTATTTTTTCTTTATAAGAGTTATTCTCGATGAATCATGCTTTCCAAATGATATCCCTACCTAATGAATTCAACTAATACCTCAAACCCAACTTGGTAACTGATGCAACACAATTTGGGCACTCCTATTTGGCTGAGAGTTGGCTACTAGCTGCGATGGACGGCACCTTAAAGGAAGAAGAAGATGAAGGGTTCCCGGGGAGCTCTCCTGGAGGGAACACTTTGACGGGTAAGTTAGAACTCTGGGAAAAACTCAAAGAAGATATAGAGAGTTAAGAGTGCTGAAAGTGCTAGCTTCAATACCTTCGCTTCGTGAGGGTTGGGCTTCTTTTATATTGGAGCTCGGTCACATCTAGCATAACTGCCACTGCCTTAGCCATTACTGCCAGGGCAGGTGTGGCAGGCGCAGGTTGCTGCTACAGGCTGCTATTGCAACGTATGGACCCGACAGGCGCGCCATGCTTTTCAGAGATGACAAGCAGAACGCCGCCTGGCAAGCAGAACGCCACCTGGCAAGGGATCCGGGCCCTGCCACCGAATCTGGTAGGTACGGATGTCAGGTAGATCTCCCTGCAGCCTGGTGAACTATTGTGCGCCGAACCACCTGGGCAGGTTTGCCTTGCACCGAGGTGCCCACACTGGAGGCAGGCCTTAAGCAAGTTCGAATAGGAGTCTCAACGGTGCTGCCCCGAGGTGTTTCTCCCTTGGGACACAGCCAAAAACCAGGGTGCTCCCTTCTTAGGAAGGGAGAGCTCGGGGCCCCTTAGGAGGAGTTTGGGATCTCCCACACTTAGTGGGAGTCAAGGTTGGCCGGGCGCTAGTCCCCGGCAAGTCGCTTAACCCGCCGAGTGGCCAATGTTGGACTCGGCGGGTCCCTCCCGTCGAGTTACGGTTGTGCTGTTAGGCTGAGCTGTTCGTCGAGCTAGACGCACACGTGTCCCTGTGCTACAAGGTCGGGCCAAATCACCCTCCATCAATTGTCCCCCACTCCCCGGGCTGGGGGTGCTGACCCAGCGCGGGGAGTTCACGGTGCGCCGGGTGGATTTGGCTCGACACTTATGCCACCCTGTCGGGCAACCCGCTAGACCGGTCTGGCGCTCAGTTCACTTAGAAGGAAAAACCCGGGCCACGTACAACTCACGCGCGGACGTTATGCGATCTGGGCTTCGCGGATGCCAAAAAATGCGCTAAACTGATTTCACCTCGAGAGCCTCGCTGCCGGTTTTCTTGAGAACCGTCAGATTGCTTTGATCTTGACCGTTGGTGCCCGGGCCTAGCGACTATAAATAGTGGGGGACCCTGGTTATTTTCTTCCGCCACTAAGTATCCTTCATCTAGCTTGAGCTCGCGTATGGAGTCTTCAGCTCGGGTCTTCTAACTTGTCCAGTTCTAGTTCGATTGCATTTTTCCTTGGTGAGTCCCCGAGCCTCCCTTTCTCTTTTTTCAGTTTATTTCATTCAATGTCTAGTGGGGATAGTCTCTTAGACGAGCCCGAGGTGGGTACCTCGGGTCAGGGTGACCCCGTTGTTGTCCAGCCATCCCATGAGGCACGGGTGACCTTGGGTAGGCTGGCGTCCACCTCCCGCCGAGGTCGGGTGTCAGATCAGTTCGGTCCATCCACTATGACGCTAGAGAGACTTTAGCACCTCATCCAGCATTTCAACCTACCTCAGGAATACTCATATAGTCTTCCTACCGGCAACTTCCCTTGGGAGCACGGTCTAGATGAGATTGTGATCTTTAGGGAGCAACTCGTCGGCGGGCTTCGTCTCCCTCTTCACCCCCTTATCC